>CM076570.1:241029563-241208072 GCA_034641835.2 Pinus albicaulis
CACTGTAGATGTGGTCAAGATTGACCCAGTCAAGTGGATTTGTCCTTTTCACAGTCAAGTGTGTTTATTAAAGTGGCCTAGATTTTCCCTTTTTCACATTGGGCATGTATTTATTCTTTTATTAGGATTTTTTGACCCTCCTTTGCATAATTATTCTTTGAACAAAGAAAACAAAATGAAACTGAATATTCTTATTAAAATAGGAATATTACATACAGACGGCGCTGCCAACCATCGAAGTGCCTCAAACAAATCCTGCAACCAATATGCATTTTGCGCTCTCAGAACTGGGTTCCTCCAAGGAGCAAGAGGAAGAAGTGTTTGATCTGACAAGACTCACCTATGACCAGTTCACACACAAAATTAGATAGGAGAAGCGAATATGCTTAGCACGGAATCATGTTTCACCCCTCACAGCCACAATAGAAAAGGATATAGTCCTAGACACTAGGACCAATCTAGTTATGATAGCATCATTTGGCACTGCTTTCGCCATAGCCACGGAAGAAAACATGAGTAGAATTAGTAGGGAAATTCTATCCCTAAAGAATATATTACAGGCCTCTGAACAAAAGATAGCTAGATCGGAGCAAGAGAAAAGGGCACTAGAAGAAGAAGTTCAACAGCTTCAGGTTAGGAACGCCCTTACTAATGAAGTACCACCCACCATTCAAAGAGAGTTGGTAACCCTGGAAGCCACCATGAGATAGGTATATGAAGAATTTTTTACAATAAAGCAAACAGTTGCACCTCTGCTAAGAGCTCAAGCAGAAACCAAGAAGAGGAATGAACAACTAAGAGAAGCTTCTACGGCCTTAGACAGAATGCTAGATTGGGTAAACAGGTATCCGCAGGCTCCAGATACTTTTCCTAGAAAATACTAGATTCGCACCCAGAACAATAAGGTTCAAATACGCATGAAGATGCAGTCCAAGGAGAAGTTATTCAAAGATCTATAAAAGGTAATGGTAGCTTACGAACATCTGATTAGTGGCATTGACTCAGTGGTTGAACTACACCACATTCCGTCTCTAGGTACATTGGGTGAAGAAAAAATGTGGGAACAGGTGGACCAAGACATTCAGGCATTTCTGCAACCTATCAGGCAAGCCACCGCTTCTCCAGACCTTCCGACATCACAGGAAAACTTGGTTCAATTCATCGTGACGCCAGTCTGAATTTATACCAAGCTAGCTTCCCTGTCTAATCAAATCACGATCAAAAGGGAAAATTTTATCCCAAACACTCTTGAATGCCTGCACAGGTTAAGATAATATACCCCTCTAATCTCCTTGGTTGATGCCGATTATTGGGCATGGAGAAATTTCCTCAAAGAGAAACAAGTAGATGTTCACGACCTCACAATCACTCAAATGCTCCCATAATCAGGTCGTAGGTCACATCCTACAGGAGGAGTCACAGGTCGCAGCCTACAGGAGGAGTCGCAGGTCACAACCAAGCACATGGTTGCATGTCACATTTTCCCTTCGAGTCACGAAGTATACCAAGAGTCAAGAAGACGAAAAGTCGGGGCACCCAAGGGTCAATTTTTTCCTATAAATACTCCCTTCGGGGAGTTGTAAAGGATCTTCTTTTTTGGTGGACTCCAAAGGAGAAAATAGAGTTGTAAAACATTGAATAGACCTTTATGTGAATGAATACAAGCATTTGTTTTAAATCCACTTTTGGATCTGACGAGGATAAATGTGTTAACACTATGAGTATTTTCTCTTATACGTCTGATATCTTATGATCTGTGTTTTCTGCTTATATCATTTATGCATTTTAGCTCACTAAATGTGTTAATGATGGTAGGTTGTTTACTTATGAGATGTTTGCAACTTCATTACTAACATCTATCTTATCTGTGAAACCTCTTAAGGAAGTGAAGGGTGTTCTTACAAGGTAGAACTATTTCTTCTATGGTTCGAATAGCTTTTACAAGCACGATCCTAATGATGTGCTGCTAACAACGTTTCCTCCGACTTCGTGTTTTAACTCATCTTGTTATTTGTAGTGTTTTATGCTCATTGAGAATCGTCAATAATTTGTCTTGTATCATCCGATAATTGTATGTTCATAGTTCTGCAAGGCTCATTTGTGTCCGAGAAAAGGAGTATTCAGTGATAGCCGGACCCACAGATCGGACGGGATCCCTATCATAAATGGTTTAGAGTCTAATCAGGACTTTTTACCAGGGATATCCCTTACTATTGGCTGGAAATTTTCTCCCGTCAACACTAGGACTTCAACTTCTTCAGGGAGGCAACTGTTAAAATATATAATTACTTTCCGCATGCAGAGTTAGACAAATAATTAAGTGAATCAGTTGATTCGAGTTATAGATATATTTGTTGAGTGAGTTAGAGAGTGAGTTAAGCGAGTTCATAAAGTTCAATTATGTGAGAGTGTATACATGTCAATTTTAGGTTAAATACCCTTCACCGGGTTCATTGTATTTAGATTATGATTTAGAGTGATTGAGTCTAATTGAAGAGTTGCAGCTCATTGTTTTGTGTGTGAAATACTTGTGTTATTGTGTGATTGAATCCTCTGGCGATCCAACATATTGGTATCAAAGCTGAAGAAGGATCAGAAGATCCATGGGTGAGTAGAGCCAAAGAAAGAGGCCAAGAGCAAAAATGCCATCAATTTTTCTTTTTAATTTTCTTTACTTGTGAAGGTCCGCACATTTGCAGTGCCGCACCTGTAGAGGTCCACAATCTCTCCTTGGAAAAATTACAACAATTTTTTCATACTTACGATTGGATGAAAATCGGGTAACATCCACGGTTTTTGTATTGATCGCGTGTGGTAGTGGAGTTTTAAACGACGCTGACAAACCTATTTATGCCAACAAAATTCAAAGAAATGGTTTAAATGTTTGGTATGTGGGAGCTTTGAAAAGGGTTTCGTATTTTACTTTTAATTTCAAACATCACGTGGAGTTTTGTTTTAAATATTTTCAGAAGTACTCATTACCAAAGTGATTTTCCATTTTTAAAGAGTACGTATATTTTTACAAAAGGAGTATTCACCTTTTAAAAGGATTTGAAAGGTGTATTAAAAAGAGTCTTGAGAATATTTTAAAATTTTTTGAAGAGAGATTTATAAAGTTATATTCTTTAATATAAAGTCTCTGAAGAGGGTTTTTAAAGTTTTTTTTATATATAAATTTTTTTTAACAAAATAAAAATTTATTATATAAAAAAAAAATAAAGAAGTTTTTCAAAACTCATAAAGAGAGAAACTTAGGGTTTTTATCAAAGAAGAGAAGAAATTTTTTTTTTTGAGATAAGATGGCCACATCTAGTTTTCAGCCACAACTTCCTTCTTTCACTGGGAAAGATTACGATGTGTGGGCTATTAAAATGGAGACTATGCTAAAAGCACATGATGTATGGGATCATGTCAAGTTCAGGTTTGCAGAACCTCAAAATGATGTAGAAGAATGAGCCTTCAGTAATGCAAAGAGGGAACAATGGAAGAAAGACAAGTGGAAGAATGCACAAGCATTGCTTCTTATCCAACAGGGAGTGGACCGAGCAGTGTTCTAGAAGATCATGATAACTTCTTCAGCAAAGGAAGCATGAGAAACTTTGGCGACAAGCTATCAAGGTATGGCCAAAGTTAATATTGTAAAATTGCATAATACTAGGAGATACTTTGAAAGTCTACAGATGAAGGAGACAGAGGACATTGATTCCTTCATGAATAGGGTCATGTCTGTCGTCAATCAATTAGAAATATATGGTGAAGATGTTAAAGATCTAACAGTGATTGAGAAGGTTCTTCGATCTTTGTCTACCAAGTTTGATGTTGTGGTAGCAGCCAGAGAAGAAGCGAAATATTTGGAAAAATTGACAGTTGATGAGTTGATGGGATCCCTTCTATCACATGAGGCAAGGATAGACAGAAATAAGGATTCCACTTTAGAAACCGCCTTCAAAATTCAATTTTATATTTCAAGAGGTCGATGCAGAGGTTGATCGAGAGGCAAAGGACGAGGCGGCAGGTATGGTGGTCAGAGATATGGCCGCGAAGATCATGAGCATCAAAGTGGAAGTAACAGCAATAAAAGCTTTCATAACAATCAAAGGTCTGACAAATCAAAGGTAAAGTGCTATTACTGCAACAATAGATTTGGTCATTATGCTCGTGATTGTAGGAAGAAGATTGCTGATCAAGGCAATCAGAGAGCTAATGTTAGTACATAGAATACTGACTCCATGTTTATAGCATGAAACACCATGCATGAACCATATGATAATGTCTGGCTATTAGACAGTGGTTGCAGTAACCACGTGATAGGAAATACGAATTTGGTTGCCAATTTGGATGCCTCAGTGATGACAGAGGTAAAGTTGGGGATTGACAAGACTGTGGATGTAGATGGCAAAGGAGTGGTCAACATTGTAACCAAGCGGGAGGAGCCAAAGACCATATCAGAGGTATATTATGTCCCTAGACTCAAACACAATTTGATAAGTGTTGATCAATTGACACAGAAAGGATACAAAGTTATATTTCAGGGGAAATAGTGTGTTATTTACAAAAAATCCTCAAGCAAGCAGTTGATTGCAAAGGTGCAGATGACGAGGAACAGACTCTTTCCTCTAATTATGAACTACAATGATCAGGTTAGTTCATTCTTTTTTTTTGTTAGTGAGAGGGATCGGCAACATCAGGCAGCTTTCACACACACGGCGCGGGGTCCAACCCCCCCGCTACCACTATAACCTCTCAGGGAACCGCCCAGCCAACAAGAGCAGAACCTAGATAAGACGAGACTTGAACTCGTGACCTGCTTAACAGCACGAACACCTTAACAATGTGTTTGCTGGCCACTAGACCATGCCCCTGCGGGCGATCAGGTTAGTTCTTTTACAACTGCATGTTCTGATGATTACTGGTTATGGTACTTTCAGTTTGGACACTTTCATTTTTCCGGTTTAATATTGTTGCAGCAGAAACAGATGGTCAGAGGTTTACCTCCCATCAAAGAACCTGCAAGCACTTGTGAGTGTTGCATCTTGGCAAAGAAACACTGTGAAAGTTTTTTGAAAGGAGTTTCTTACAGAGCAAAGAAACCATTTGAGTTGGTGCATACCGACCTGTGTGGATTTAATGTTCGCAATTTTAGCCTCAAGCTAAAATGGAACATTATAGTTGCACATTTTATTTTTGTTTAATAAAATGGGCAAGGAGACACCTTAGCCCTCTTTTAATGAAGAAATAACACTCCTTTTGTGAAAGGAGGACAAATAAGTAGCTGAAATAAACACCTAAAGGTGCGAATGGAACCCATCTCACTTAACGTAGTCATCTTTGACTAAAGTCAATAGCGCTGCCCAAGGAGAAGAGGCTTCCTAGAGAAGCTGCGAAGTTTTGGAGGGAAGAGATTCTCATGAGGGTGGAAACCCTAATTGGTGGGACCATGGTGGAGAAGAGGTTCCTTTCTTTATATGGAGGAGATGGCAGCCCATTTTCATTATGTTATGTTTTAGATTTCAGACAAGGGTCTGCAAAAGCTTGCATCCCCGGGCTATTTAGCAGGGTGATGGTGCCGTCGGGCACTAGGGTGTTCCCAGTCGGGAATCCCTACCTCTTCCTCAAGGAAGGATGAGTATTGAGCTACATTTCCTCAATCCGGCATTGGCCACAGCTTCATTCATCTTCTACAGCGTTATCTCTGTAGCAGAGAGGACGTTGTGTAGCTGGGTGAAGCTAGAGAGGAACTCATGGAGTCTTCTTACCTTTTTTACTTCAGTGGTGGAGGGGTCTATTCATTGGAGGAGCTGCAAGGAGGATCCCCGGGCTTCATTTCATATTTTTTGGCATGGGCCAACATTCCATCATCTCCCACTGCGCAGTCCATGGAGGAAACTGCGTTATTTTAGAGGAGGCACTGAGAGAGGGTTTCATGAGCTCATCAGGAGGATGTTTCTGAGACAAAGTGATCAGCACTTTGTATTAGAGACATGATCAGAGGAGGGCATCTACATTTCAGATCAGCCACAGCCTCATTCTTTTTTTGGTTCAGTTGCAGTGACAACTTGGTTGTCACATTTTTGTATTTCTCTGGCATTTCTAGCAATCTTCCTAGATTGACTAGAAATCTTGTATTTCAGCCCATTCCTCGTTCTTGGGATATTTTCTTGTACCTTTCATCCATATTTTTATTTCATAAATTTTCAGCAGTTGCTTCACTCTTAGAGACTACGCAGACATGGTCTTCCGGCATTCTATGTAGTTGCAGCAACTACGGCATTTCATTGTATATTCATTGGAGCTTGGTTCTATTGTATGAGGGGCTCTTCCCTCTTCTATTTATTGTATATTTGCTGAATAATATCATATTTTCAGCTACATATAATTTCCCTCTCATGATGTATTCATATTTGCAGAGTTTCATGGTTATGTTCATATATTGTTGTAAGCTCTTCCATTGAGCATTGTTTTAGAGATCTAGATTGGGGAGATCTAAATAACCCATCTAGAATCATTTCTTTGAGCTCATATTCTGCATAGAAGTTTTATGAGATGTTATCTAGGCCATACCAGCGTTGGATTTTCTTATTCTTGCAACAGCTTCCTTATACAGCGTCCTTAAGGACCCTATAGCAGAAATTCCGAAGTGGAATATTGCATATCCATAGGCAGATTCTGAGAAGGGCCAGCTAGCCTCATGATTTCTCCCTTCTTTAAAAGGAGTCATATCCTATAAATTCCCCATCATTAAATCTCTGAAATGGACTTGTGATGGATCACTAAAGAATGAATTGGAATATCTTAAGATGTTCCCGACGGAGCAACATGTTCCTGAAAAAGGAACATTATAGTGGTATCAGAGCATGATCTTGGCTCAGCCTGTGCCCAGGATCTATTTCCATCAGTAAGAGGAGCTTCTCTCCAAGGATAGGAGATTGATAGAGGAAACAAGGAAAGGAATGATGGAGAGGAGGTTTCCCTTCTTCTTTTCTAGACCATTGAGCACACCATTGAAGATCTACTGAAAGGGAAAATTTTGAAGAAAATTTCTGAGAAGGGTTTGTTGATGAGACAAATCCTAGCTACTTCATGGAGGGTGTGAGCATTCAGCCACACATGGAGATCCACAGCACATTACATTTCCCATAGCTACTGCAAGAAGGGTGGAGGAAAAAAATTGAAGGCCTTCAGAGGAGCAGCGCTGCAAACTCAAAGTCACAAAGAGTTTTTCAAAGGGGATTAATGAAAACCAATGTGAAACATGGTGTGACAAAAGTTCAAACACTTTGCATGCATGGAGGAGAACCATGAAACAAAGATCATTCCATATTTCTAGAGGGGGAGAAATCAGGAGAATGACTTGCTAGAGGCAAGACCCCCATTATATGAAGGGCACTCTTCCATTTGTGAGGGTGTGGAGTTATTTCTCTCAAAGTAAGGCCAAGATACAAGGCCTCTTGTTGAGGGGGAAGAGATGCACTCACATGTTGGTAGAGAGGAGGTGCATAGAAGGACCTACAACGCTGCACCATTGGATGAAGAAGAAGAGCAAAAGTATCAACATGAAGGGATGATGGACATTCACCCTTATCTATTTTAGAGATTCTCTTCACGTGGGAGAAGGACTGCACTGCACAGTAGAGAGAGAGTGGACCTTTCCTTCCTCTCATATATTCAGTCCACTTCCTATCTTGATGTCTCACTTTTTGGGGCTTTCCACTTGGGAGGCTACATGATCTAGAGATGATTAGAGGCATCATGCTATCTGGTTCACCACTCATTGTATTCCGGAGGGGTGGGGACATTAGAGGAGTCCATTACAACGTAGTGAGTTTGGGGATAAGCACAAGGAGGAGGGATACACCCTCTCATTTTCAGTCTCACCCACTCTCATCAGCTATACTACGCAGACATAGTTGTTGTATGGATGGAGAATATCATCTTCATGATGCAGGATGGCTGCTCCATGGATTTGGTGAGAGAGAGGTTACTTCCTTTGATGAAGGAATCTTTCATGCATTGGAGTAGAGGGAGGCCACTCATGCTTACATTGCCCAGGATCGGGAGATTCTTTGGAGCTGGTAGTCTCTCATGGGAGGCTCATTTTCAGAGGTCCTCATTTATATTTGAGCATGAGCAATTGCATGATGGCATGGCAGCAACATTGGAGGATGACTTTGGCATGAGGGGATGTCAAGGTAGCAGGCAGCAGCGTGATGGAGCACCCTATTGCAGAATACCAGCATTGTCTATGTGGAGGATTGATTCTGGTTGGAGGACTCAGCTTTGGTTGAGTATTCCCCAGGATCTTGATGCATGCATGATTATTGGATGGCCTTGATGGATATGGCAGATACTTAGTGGATGATATGATCATTTATCATCATGGAAAACTTTTCTTGACTAGAGTTTCTAGTCTCAAGGAGAAATTATTTGCATGCAACATTGAGAACTTCCTAGCTATGCATTTGGGTGCATACCTTGCCTTGCTAGAGGATTTCACTTGGAGGGAATTTAGCATGATCTACATCAGCATATGGATAGATGCATAGCCCGGTTGGTTTTGGAGAGGTTGGCACAGCCATTCCCTTACTCATTGGAGGAGAGGGAGAACATTCATGTTGAGCCATTTCATCTCAAGAGCTCTAGTGCGTGATGGAGGAGGTATAATGTCATATTTTGTATTGTACTTCTTTTCATTGATTGAGGAGCATGATGCATCAAGGATGCTTGTTCCTTCTTGCATTTTTCATGAGGATGTACTTGTAGCTACTTATAGCCTTGATTTTGGCTAATTATGTGATGGTTGTGGGGGAAGCCACATGTTTCTCGGTGTGCACCATTGGCACCAATTTGTATTCTCATGTTTTCATCTTATGAGGAGATGTGTGGCAGCAAACAAGTGGCTAGTACAACACTTGTTATTTTTTATTTTTAAGGTAGGCCAAGGAGGCACTGCGCAGTTCCATGAGTGGAACTTTGAACCACTCTCCGGTTGTCATTTGGCAACTTGCTTTTATTGTATATTGCTCCATGTATTTCTTATGTTTGTACACTCATGAGGAGCATTATTTGGATAGTATTATATGTACATCCCATTGGGAGCATGATTCTCCCTATTGTATATGTCTTATCTTGCAGGAGACACCATGGGTATACCATGAATGCCACATTGTTACTTGCTCTTCTTGTGGGAGGGACCACTTGGAGAATTTGCAGAGGCATTTCATGGCTGAATTTTTCTTGATGGGGTAGCTTGGGCCATTCTTGGAGGCCATACCATTTCATCCCAAGGACATAGGCAGCCCCATGAACACTCAAATGGAGAGAGGGCCATCATGGACCTCAAAACAACTCTCCATTCAGCCCCAACACATTGTTGAAATCAAGGGTGAGATTTTCATTTGGATGATAGCATGGATGAGAGGGTCATCATTGGGATCTAAATTTTCCCATGCATATCATCACTCCTACCTTAAGGAGGCCACATTCCAGCAAGAACGATTCCACTACACCTTCTATCTTTCCATGAGGAGCATTGTTGACAGCTTGCACACTTGGGAGAGAGCATTGGAGGGCAGATTTATTGCAGCATATTTGAGCAGTGGTGGGACCATTGAAGAGGAGGCCACAAGAGAAGAAGGGGGAGACAATTTTGTTCTCTCTATGCAGTTTCTTGAGGGCAAACAACATGTGGGAGGGGAGAACTGTAATGTTCCCAATTTTAGCCTCAAGCTAAAATGGAACATTATAGTTGCACATTTTATTTTTGTTTAATAAAATGGGCAAGGAGACACCTTAGCCCTATTTTAATGAAGAAATAACACTCCTTGTGTGAAAGGAGGACAAATAAGCAGCTGAAATAAACACATAAAGGTGTGAATGGAACCTAGCTCACTTAACTTAGTCATCTTTGAATAAAGTCAACAACGCTACCCAAGGAGAAGAGGCTTCCTAGAGAAGTTGCATAGTTTTGGAGGGAAGAGATTCTCATGAGGGTGGAAACCCTAATTGGTGGGACCATGGTGGAGAAGAGGTTCCTTTCTTTATATGGAGGAGATGGTAGCCCATTTTCATTATGTTATGTTTTAGATTTCAGACAAGGGTCTGCAAAAGCTTGCATCCCCGGGCTGTTTAGTAGGGTGATGGTGCCCTCGGGCACTAGGGTGTTCCCGGTTGGGAATCCCATGTTATGTTTTAGATTTCAGACAAAGGTCTGCAAAAGCTTGCATCCCCAGGCTGTTTAGTAGGGTGATGGTGCCCTCGGGCACTAGGGTGTTCTCGGTTGGGAATCCCTACCTCTTCCTCAAGGAAGGATGAGGATTGAGATACATTTCCTCAATCCAGCATTGGCCACAACTTCATTCATATTCTACAGCGTTATTTCTGTAGCAGAGAGGACGTTGTGTAGCTGGGTGCAGCTAGAGAGGAACTCATGGAGTATTCTTAGCTTGTTTCCTTCAGTGGTGGAGGGGTCTATTCATTGGAGGAGCTGCAAGGAGGATCCCGAGCTTCATTTCAGATTTTTTGGCATGGGCCAACATTCCATCATCTCCCACTGCATAGTCCATGGAGGAAACTGCATTATTTTAGAGGAGGCAGTGAGAGAGGGTTTCATGAGCTCATCAGGAGGATGTTTCTGAGACAAAGTGATTAGCACTTTTTATTAGAAACATAATCAGATGAGGGCATCTACATTTCAAATCAGCCACAGCCTCATTCTTGTTTTGGTTCAGTTGCAGTGACAACTTGGTTGTCACATTTTTGTATTTCTCCAGCATTTCTAGCAATCTTCCTAGATTGACTAGAAATCTTGTATTTCAGCCCATTCCTCATTCTTGGGCTATTTTCTTGTACCTTTCAGACATATTTTTATTTCATACATGTTCAGCAGCTGCTTCACTCTTAGATACTGTGCAGACATGGTCTTCCAGCATTCTGTGTAGTTGCAGCAACTCCGACATTTCATTGTATATTCATTGGAGCTTGGTTTTATTGTATGAGGGGCTCTTCCCTCTTCTATTTCTTGTATATTTGCTGAATAATATCATATTGTTGGTTGCATATAATTTCCCTCTCATGATGTATTCAGATTTGCAGAGTTTCATGGTTATGTTCATATATTTCTGTAAGCTCTTCCATTGAGCATTGTTTTAGAGATCTAGATTGGGGACATCCGAATAACCCATCTAGAATAAATTATTTGAGCTCATATTTTGCATATGAGTTCTATGATATATTATATAGGGCATCCCAGCATTGGATTGTCTTATTCTTGTAGTAGCTTCCTTATACAACGTCCTCAAGGACCCTGTAGTAGAAATTCCCGAAGTGGAATATTGCATATCCATAGGTGGAGTCTGAGAAGGGCCAGCTAGCCTCAGGATTTCTCCCTTCTTTAGAATGAGTCAGATCTTGTAAATGCCTCATCAGTCAATCTCTGAAATGGACTTGTGATGGATCACTGAAGAAGGAATTGGAATATCTTAAGATGTTCCCAACGGAGCAGCATGTTCCTGAAAAAGGGACATTATAGTGGACCTATGAGGACACAGTCGATTGGTGGAAGTTGTTACTTCCTCACTTTTATTGATGATTATAGTAGGAATAATTGGGTTTACTTTTTGAAGCAGAAGTCTGAAACTTTTGAAAAGTTCAAAGAGTTCAAAGCCTTAGTGGAGAACCAAAGTGATCGACAGATCAAGGTATTGAGATCGGATCGTGGTGGAGAATACGATTCGAAGGCATTCCATGAGTACTGCAAACAACATGGAATCAGAAGATAGTTTACAACTAGATACAGACCAAAGAAAAATGGTGTAGCAGAGAGGAAGATCCGAACAATCATGAACATGACAAGGAGCATGTTGAAAGCAAGACACTTGTCTAATGAGTATTGGGAAGAAGCAGTTGCATGTGTTGTTTATGTGATAAACAGATCTCCTACAAAGAGCATGATGAACAAAGTTCCAGAAGAAGCATGGTAAGGTATGTCATGCAGTGTATCTCATTTCAAAGTTTTTGGGTGTGTAGCCTATGCACATGTGCCTAAGAAAATAAGAGGAAAATTATATGATCAAAGTGAAAAATGCATTTTTACTGGTTATAGTGAACAATCAAAAGCTTACAAATTGTATAACCCTGTCACCAAGAAGACAATCATTAGTAGAGATGTTGTGTTCAAAGAACAAGAGTCATGGAATGGGACTGTAGACACACTAACCGATGCATAAACACCATTCATGGAAGAGGATGCTGTAGAAGAAGAGGAGCAGTAAGAACCAAGAGAGCATACACCAAACAGAGTCACACCAGCAAGGACTCCAAGATTTTCAGAGCAGCATGGATCTTCAAGCAGATCAACAGGCCAGAATTCTCCAAGCAGCGAATCAAGTAATGAATCAAGCAATGGTAAGAAAAATATGTGAAGTCTGAAAGATATCTATGATGATTTGGATGTTAGTTCAAATTTTGAATTGTTGGAATTCCAAACTTCTTCGTTTGAAGAAGAAATCAGAGATGAAAATTGGGTGCAAGCCATGGATGAAGAGATCAATTGAAAAGAATGATACATGGGATTTGTTTGATTTACCAAACGATAAAAATCTCATTGTTGTGAAGTGGGTGTACAAGAATAAAGTGAATGAGAAAGGTGTGATTGACAGATTTAAAGAAAGAATTGTAGCAAAAGGATTCTCCCTGCAATCGAGAATAGACTTTGGGGAAACATTTTCTGCGGTAGCCAGATTGGATATTGTAAGACTAGTTCTAGCGACAGCAGCTTAGAACAAGTGGAAAGTATATCAGATGGATGTCAAATCAGCCTTCTTGAATGGAATTTTAGAAGAAGAAATTTATGTGCAGCAACCTCCAGGTTATGAAGTTGAAGGTAAAGAAGATAAAGTTTACAGATTGAAGAAAGTTCTCTATGGACTGAAGCAAGCACCTAGAGCATGGTATAGCAGAATTGACAGCTACATTATCAAGAATGTTTTTTGCAGAAGCAGCATTGAGCCTACCTTATACACAAAGGTGAATGAGCATGGACAGATTTTGATAGTTTGCTTATATGTTGATGATATGATTTTTACAGGTGATCTTGAGATAGATGAATTTAAAGCAACCATGATGAAAGAATTTGAGATGAAAAATCTTGGTCTCATGAAATATTTTCTTGGCATTGAAGTTGAGCAATCTGAAAAAGGAATTTTTATTTGTCAAAATAAATATGCAAGAGATTTGTTGAAAAGATTCAGGATGGATAATTCCAAACATGTACCTACACGAGTTGCAACAGGTACAAATTTAAGTAAGGATGATGAAAGGGCAGATGTCAATACAAATCTATTCAAAAGATTGGATGGTAGCCTCATGTATTTCACAGCGACAAGACCAGATATTATGCAAGGATTAAGTTTGATTTCCGGATTTATGGAGACTCCAAAAGGAACACATTAGAGTGTTGGAAAAATAATTCTGAGACACATAGCAGGAACTAGAGATTATGGCATAATGTATGCAAGGACAGAAAAGAAAGAATTGATTGGATATACAGCTAGTGATTTTGCAGGAAGTTTGGATGATCGGAAGAGAAAATCTAGTTATGTGTTCCATCTCAATTCAGGAGAGATAGCATGGGCATCTAAGAAGCAACCTATTGTGACACTATCATCAGCAGAAGTAGAATATGTAGCAGCAACTTCAACAGCATGTCAAGCAGTATGGTTAAGAAGAGTATTGAATGGACTCAAGTAGCAATAGCAAGGATCAACAAAAATATACTATGACAACACATCAGTAATTGCACTATCCAAGAATAGTGTGTTTCATCAAAAGAGCAAGCATATTGATACTAGATATCACTTTATTCAAGAACTTGTGAGCAATGGAGAAATTCACTTGAAGCCTTGTAGAACAAGTGATCTATTGGTTGATATCTTTACAAAGCCATTAGTAGTATATTTGTTTGAGTTTCACAAAAGAAACTTGGGTGTTGTAAGCCTAGCAGAGACATAGACCAGTAGACATGCTTGAGTTGTCATGAGTTATTTTTTAGTTTAACGGTCGTAATTAAGGGGGAGTGTTAAAATATATAATTACTTCCCGCATGCAGAGTTAGAAAAATAGTTAAGTGAATAAGTTAAGTCGAGTTATAGATAGATTTGGTGAGTGAGTTAGAGAGTGAGTTAAGCGAGTTGATCAAGTTCAGTTATGTGAGAATGTGTGCATGTCAATTTAGGTTAAATACCCTTCACCGGGTTCATTGTATTTAGATTATGATTTAGAGTGATTGAGATTAATTGAATAGCCGCAGCTCATTGTTTTGTGTGTGAAATACTTGTTTTATTGTGTGATCCTCTGGCTATCCAACACTAACGCAATATTGTTGGCAATTCCGTAGAAGGCGTAGCTCCAAATTTTTTGATTTTGTTGGGCTTCGTGCTCGGTAAATCATCATTCAAGGTGCCAATGGCATTAATTGATGAGACAACATTATGGGCGATGGTTAAAACAACGTTCTGGATGGGGGTTTCCATTCTACCAAAGCAAATGATATTATCGTTGGGTTTCGTGTTAGGCAAATCGGAATTTGGGGTGGAAATGGGTACAATGTATGAGACAATGTTATGGTTAATTTGAACAACAATGTTCTGGATGGGGGTTTTAGCGTTACGAGCGGCGAAGATAATAGCGATTTGATCCGGTGTGGGGAGATGAAAGATTGCATTACTATTGGAGGGATCATGACAAGTCCACTACGAAGGAGATATCACGTCATAGGGAACTGAAAACTCTTTTTTGGTGGAAGAATTGGTGTTATGCGTAATGGTCAAAACCGTGTATTTTCCAGTTAGATCCACTGGGGTGATTACCATATTGGTGTTGGGTGAGCCAACAATGTTGGATGAGCTATTATGAATTCTTTTGTTGTTGTTGCATGTTCGATGGTGTTCTTAAAGTTTCCCATAAACATTCGGTGAACAAAAATGCTCGCATTATCTCCCTGTAGACATTGCATTCAATCCATGTTTATTCTGATTGACAATATTTGTTTTTAGTTTATCTATTTTTCCCTTTTGTCTTAAACGAGCACAAAGAACTTCATTTTCAGCCTTTATTGCTGCTATGGCATCAATGGTGTTCCACAGGTCATTCCAAATTCTTCCAGCAAGTTCTAAATGAATCTTAAAAGCTAAAGATGAGAGGTGATTTAAAATGAAACTGATTTTACAAATTTCAAATCGGATTAAAGATTTGGTGAGTTGGTTGAAATATTTTTGGTTATGTTGGTTATGTATTATGTGCTTAACGCATTCAAAGGATGGAGTTAAATAAAAGTAGCCACAACACTTAAGGAAAAATAGATCATTTTCCCTTATTTTTATTTTTACCCTAATTTTTTCGAGATTACGAATCTCAGTCCATGTGTCCCTTTCGTACAAGTACAAATCGTTTGTAAATTTCTATGGTAGAAGTTGTGAGATTGAGAATTTAGATTAACCATAGTCTCCATTATTTTTTGTCAATGTTTGAGTCTAGAACTAGACTCATCTTCAATACAAATCCTACAAAAAGAGAAAAAACCAAAGATTATAAATAATGAAAGGAGGAATGAGATGATGAGAGGAGACGACCAACCCAATTTTAATCATTAGAAAATAAAGATAATTTAAGTAAGATTTTATTTTGAATTGTATTATTACTTTGATTAAAAATAGTTTTTTGTTATAATAGCATAATTTAAGGATTTATAAATGTAATACTATAGGTTTAGATTAATAAGTAATATCTTATGATGAGTTAATGATGCAAGTTAATTTATTTCAATTGATAAATTCGATGTATTACATTAGTTAATTATAATGAATGTTAATAAAACCCAAATGTGAAAGTTTGATTAAGAGTCAAAAGTATTTTTAGTGAGGGATAAAGATAAAATTTTACGATGGATGGATAGAAATGTAATAGGGGAAACATAAGGAAAGAAATGAGTGGAGGAGGTGTAAATTAAAGGAAACTGAGTGTGAAAGGAAAGATGTGAAGGGATGGAAGTAGAGATTTTAAATTTTATTAATATATATTAATGCAAGATGTAGTTATAATACTTATTAATGTAAAGGTTAGTAAGGGTAATATTAATATTTAGGTTAAGTGAGGGGAAGTAAAGATAAGGGGAGAAGAGATGGAAGGAAGGGGAAGTTACCATGCAATTTATAGGAGAGAGGGGAAGGGTAAGGGGAAGGGGAAGGGGAAGGGGGGTGAGGGTTGCTAGTGGGGGCTAATATAAGGAACAAGGGTGAGGGGAAGAACGAGGAAAGGGAAGATATTTTAATATTTTGTCATGCGAGGGAGTAGGGGGATCCAATTTGTGCTCACTTCCAGACCTCCATCCCTATTGATCTTGTGTGGGTGTTTGATGATTTCCAGGGCCTCACAAATTTTATGTTTGAAATGCTGATTTACATTAGCGATTACCTTGTCATCTTCCAAGTAGATATGGTGACATGTTTTATCTGCATGCTCTTCCAGAGCTGAGGATCGAGTTCTTCTATTTCTAATGTCAGCGCGATTTTCTTTAAGCCTAATTTTAAACAATCTGCTTGTTTCTACAATATAGCAATCTCTGCATGAGCAATTGATTTTATACACACCCTTTTGTTGGAAGTTCTCAAGTATGTATTTGACAGACTTCATCCTCTTTTTAATGGTTTTCATGGGTTTAAAAGAGGTTTCTATGTATTTTTTATTGAGCACCTTAGCGAGTTTTTCTATAACTCCTTGAATGTATGGTAGATATGCTTTGGTAGCTGGAGGATATTTAGGTATATGACTAGTGTTGGATCTTGCTTTCTTCATGGCACTGATGATGTCTTTATTATTATAGTATAAGTTTTTAAATACCTTTCTTAAATATTCAATTTCTTCTTTAGCATGAATGTCATCCGATATTCTGAAAGCTCTGGTGAAAAGAGTCTTGAGGACACCTATATTTTATGCTGGGTGGTGGTGAGAATCTGTGTGTAAGTAATTATAAATATGAGCCTTCTTTCTAAACACCTTATGCCCAAGAGATCCATTTTTGTTTCTTACGAGGAGAATGTCTAGGAACTAAATGTTGTCATTTTCTTGAACCTCCATACTAAAATTAATGTTTTCGGATATGCTATTAAGGTGGCTAAGAAATTTTTTAAGCTTTGAGTCTCCATGGGACCAATTGACACTTGTGTCATCAACAAACCTCACCCAAAATTTGGGTTTCAATGGGTAAGTGTCAAGATATTTCTTTTCAAATTTCTCCATGAAAAGGTTTGCTACTATGGGAGATATCGGGGATCCCATAGCTACCTCATATCTTTTCTCAAATATTTCTCCTTGGAAGGTAAATAAATTGGAACGAAGACATATTTCAGAAATATTTGTTGCTTGGGGATCCATGACTTATTTTACCACTTGGACGACCTCATCTAGAGGGGTCTCAGTGAAGAGAAGGACAACATCAAAACTTACCATTTTATCACCCGGATCTAGCTTAGTTTTCTTAACAAAAATCTACAAACAATTAAATGATAGTTATCATCCCTTTAACCTGAGTCTCAATTGAGCCTTCCTTAGAATTGACATGCAACAACTATTTATAGTGAATTATTTGTTAACTGATTGATCACTACTTGTGAATTAAATCAGATTTAATTCACTGGACCTCTCACTAGCTCATCTCTCAGTTAGAATTAGTTAAACGGATTTTAACTCAATTAGTTGAGTTAACTAATTACATCTCACAAATAATTTTAACAGGAAACCCTTAAATCATGGGATAACTCTACATGCCTTCTCTCAAACCCTCAACTATAATTTCCTAAGTTAACTTAGTCTTTCTGACTTAGTTAACTAATACGAGTTGTAATAAGATGAAATTACAATTTCTCTTCCAATTTAATTAAGAGAAAATTAAATAATAAGCCCCTTTGGGTGTCATTTCAACAAAAAAATACCTAAAAATGTCATTCTTAAAATATCTTGTGTAGTTTCGTAATGTCATTCAAGTAGAATCTCACAATTACTTATGTCACTAATCATGCAATCATTTTTTATTCTCTTAAAGGAACTCTTTCTAGACATGCACCCCATCAAACATAAATAATTGATTCAAAATGAATAAGAGAGTGTGCTAACATGTGCTAGATAGTGCCCATGGCATGCCATGTGTTAAGGCATGACAAGATGTGCCAGGTGTTAGGGTATGCAAACACATGTTAAGGAGCTCCAGGCGACAAGAGGGAACACCAAGTTAAAATGAAAATAAATGATAATATATGAGGGTTAAAAATTCAATACCTTACATTTTTAAGAGGGTCATACTAGGCATACCAACACTAGTTCCAATACATGCCAAGGCGGCCAAGTGCTAGTGTGTCTCAAGTGTGAAATCATCCTCTATTACTTCTCTCTTAATTGTGAATAATTTATCTCAAATAATTTTTTTCTTAAATCATGCCAAGGCATTCTAGGGCATCCAAGTGCATGCCAACAATTTTTAAGTGCCACCAAGTGCCAAGAGAAAATATGTATTAGGGAGTTATAGGGCATGCTATGGAGTTCCAGGTTTTCTAAGGAGGGAGTGACAAGATATGTTAGATAGTTCCAAGGCATACTAAAGTGCTAGGGAAGCATACCAAGATGTGCCAAGTGCCAATGTGTGTGAGTGTTAGCGAGTGCCAGGGAAGAGCAAGGGAGAATTGTGTCAAAATGCATGGAAATGAATGAATAAGAGTGCGTGACAAGGAGTGCCAACGAATTCCAGGTGTGCTAAGAAGGGAGTGACATGGTATGCTAAGCAACTCTAAGTCATGATAGTGTGCCAGAGTGGCATGAGACCAAGATGTGTCAGGTGTCAGGGTGTGCGACCACATGCTAGGAAGCGTTAGGGAGTCCCAGGGACAAACAAGGGAGCACTAGGTGAAAATAATGCATGCAAATGAATGATTAAGAGATTAATGTGTTAAAGGATAAAGAAGTTGATCCCACGTTGTACAAAAAATAGATAGGATCCCTGATGTATCTGGTTAACACTAGTCCATATATTTTTTTATGCAATCAACACCCTCAGTCAGTTCATGGTGGAACCAAATAGGGTGCACTCGGAAACAACCGAAAATGTTATCATATATATATACAAGGGATAGTTGAGCATGGATTAAAGTAAACCCAAGGAATTTACATTAGACTAAGTGGGTTCACTGACGAAGATTGGGCTGGAAGTTCGGTAGATCATAAAAGTACCACTAGGTACTCTTTCAACATTGGATCGGGAATGACTTCTTTGTGTAGTAGGAAACAGAAGTCAGTGACTATGAGCTCAACTGAGGCAGAATATATGGCATCTAGCACAACTTCGTGTGAAGCCATATGGCTTAGGAATTTGCTTGTGAATATATTTAGGAGAAGGATGGAAGCGACTGGCATTTTATGTGCCAATCAGAGTTTCATCAAGCTCTTTGAGAATCCTGTGTTTCATGATCGGTCGAAGCACATTGACATCAAGTGTCACTTTATTAGATACTGTGTCCAGTGGGGAGCAGTACAGTTACAATACACTCTGATGGGATAAAATGTGGCAAACATCCTCATTAAGGTTCTAAGAAGAAAAAAGTTTGTTTATTTCAGGGAGAAATTGGGAATGATTAAGAATCTATTTCAGTAGTAGAAATAGATAAGTGCAACACTCAAGAGGGAGATGCAATATAGATGTAGCAACAACAATGATAGTGTTGTGGGCAGCATTACATATAGAGGGAGCACAACAGATGAGGGGTAGTAGACCGAGCATTAGCAGCATAGAAGACCGATGTCATGGATCAGGGTGATGCTTCTTGTGAAGAAGTATTACTGGAGCACATTCCTCACTAAGAGGGAGTGTTGATTTTTGGGTAGCATCGGATGTGCTCTAGCTCCGAAACTTTGTGGAGGGGCTAGAACACATGATATCTCCAAGACCTAGAAATCGTTTGGAGAAATTCCACCAGGAGTGAAATTTATTCAAATAATTAATTATTTTAAATTACGCCAAAGTTAAAACTTAGGGAATTTAAATAATTAAAGTGAATTAATTTAACATGTGGGTGAGAAGCTTCGAAGTGACGAGGATCAAGTCTAATTTAATATTAGCCTTTGATTAAGGATTATATCGTGATCGTTCATTTATCAACATGAAAAGTATAAATGAATACTTTTGGGTTAGTTGAAGATAAGTCGGACAAACATTCAGTAACCCAAGGGAAGTCAATTCTTCAGAATTTAGAATCTGATTTCTGAGGGAGAGTTGCAGGGCGAGGGAAGAACAGGGTATCATCATATATCAGAGGCCAATGAAGAGGGACAACGCAGAGAGGGAGCGTAGCTAAGGATGCAGTCCTCACGCAATCCCTGCGCAGATGATCAGGCAGAGGTGACGCAGTGGAGGCCCAAGAGTCTCTTGGGTGTCAGAATCTCTCCGGAGGTTGGGAGAAAATTATCTCAGGTGTTTTCATGAAAGTTTCTCCGTTATTCTACCAATCATTCCTTGTAAAGAGATTGTTGCTAAATATTAATAAATAAACCCTCATATGCTGCACCAGTTTTCCCGCATTGGGTTTTTCCGGGGAAAATTGTCAAAAAATAATTGTTTTTACGTGATTAATTCTTGTGCTTATATTTCATTATTCTTTTCTCTATGAAATCATGTGCTAACTACAATAGAATTTATTTTGATGTTCATTGAAGGGTATTTGTGAATAACTTATTATGGAAAATAAGTAGCAAAAATAAATCAATCGATGCAGTAGAATTTCAAATTTGAAATTTTCACAGTCACCACTCTTGAAAATAGGTATTTCCAGAATAGTTGTCTAATCTATGGGGAAACCCTGTTGTATGATGTTGAAAATTTTTGCAATGCGAGGTGCAAGAATCTTTGAGCCCCACTTTGTATACTCTGATTCAATTTCAGCTAAGTCTTTTGTTTTTTCAACACCTAACTTCTTGATCAGGGAAAATTTTAAGGATGGAAAATTATCTTGAAGTTTAAAAAATTGGCAAATCTCACTAGTCCCTAATATGCAAACTATAAAATGTTTATTGATGTATTTGTAAAATTATTCAAATTTATAATGATATTATATATTTTTTGTATATAATGTTGGTGATTTTTAACGTAAAATAACTTTATATTGTAAAATTTAGGCGAATCATTTTTATAAAAAAAAGGAAATTGACGAATATTTTTTTTGGAAAAACCATGGAAAATTAGCCCACCTATGAATATTAGCCCCTAAAATTTGCCATGTTCTTGATACCGATATACCTCTTGCGCCAGGAAGAGTTCAATATCAATGTTGACCAAGAGAGGAGGTTCAACCTTGGGATTCTACTCATAGAGTTGTCTTGCATAGTCAAACCATTTAAAAGTTGTAATACTATTTTTAGTTTGCATATTTATCGGTTGAAGCTCCTTGCAAAATATTTTGGGGTTATTTTTCCCAAGGAAGTTTAGTTCTTCCCTCCTTGAAACCATGGAATCAACCATTTTGTTTCTTAATATTTGCTTGTAACCTTTGAGATTTATGTTATCCTTGTTTCACTCTTTCCACATTCTCCTTGCCTTTTTTGCATTCCTCGTCAAACCAAGCATTAACTCGAAAGAATTTTTTTTCATACTTCTTAGTTTTTTCTCTTTTTCACTCTCCAAGTGCGCTTTGAATTAAATGTGTTAATTCATGACTACGAAGGTCATGAATTGGGATTCTATCCTTCTCAAAGAGCCTCTCTAGCATCATTTTGAAGATATTACAATTTTCTGGAGTCAAAATAATTCTCCCCTTTGGGAGATTTTGTTGAAAACACTATTTTTTTACTCTAATTGATTCTTTCCAGTCCAAGAGAAACTTAATAAATTGGATTGTGATCTGATTTTAAGTCCTGAAGCTGATCTCCAATCAAAACTTCCTCCATTTTCTCACACAAACCATGCGAGAAAATTTCATAATCCACTACACTTGCTCCATTGTATGTATTGCGAGTGAAATTACTAGACTTTTCCCATCTAGTCAAGCCATTAAAATTGACTAAATCAAAAGCCTCGCATAGAGAAAGAAATTGTTCACCAAAGAGATTGTAGAGATTTTCCTTTGAAATTATTTCCCACTGATGATTACTCTCTTATGTAAGCCAAATAGGGTCACAGTCTTCTTTATAACAAAGAATGATAGCTTGCCCATTTGCAACCCTAGAATTGAAATCACCCACTATAAGGACTTCACATAGATAAGAATATGTTGCAATATCTTCTTTTAAGGCTACAAAGGTATCTATGTGGTCAAGCCCTCTACTTTTGTATATTTTTGAAACTTACAGCGCAAAATAACATGCTGCAATTCTGATGTGATTTCCATTTTTTGATATTTTAAACCAAATGAATTGTTTATTTGAGCCTTGTTTTTCTAACTAAATGAAATACACTTCTTTTTCCCTCACTAATACCATGATACTCCCATGTCCTTTTCCATTCCCTGATTCCTTGTTCCACACTACCATTTTCCAGTATCCTTCAAACAAAGGTGTCTTGCACTCTTCATGTTCATGTGTTTTTATGAGGCAAATAATGTCTCTCTCTTCCATAAAAGACCTTAACCCAGGTCCTCGTCTCCATTGGTAACCTCTGCAATTCCACCAATAAACTAATCTTAAGGAAACTTGGGTATGACTTCATTGTTATTTGGTTTGACATGGAAGAATCACAATTGAGTTTTTCTCACTGCTTTCCCATATTGACCTTGTCTCTTGATTTCCTGCTGAAGAGTTTGTTACCTCTTCTGTATTACCATCTTGTTTCTCTATTTTGGAAGGAGGTCCAAACTGCACTATCATAACTTTACCTTTATAAATCCATTCTCGCTTGCTACCCTAACCTTTGAAATTTCTTCCCTCTTTTCCTCTTGTTGTCTTATAGTTAAATCTTCTTCTAGAAAAAAAACGAGAACCCCTAAAGAGATGCTTATTGCTTAGAATGATATATTTATCACCCAAGCTAGGCATGATGACGCTTATGGGCCTGATTCTCTCATCGTTAAAAATACCCACCCTCCACACTTGGAATATTTGTCCTTCCCATAAGAACTTTTCTTTCAAGAAGTCCCTTGCAAGGTCAAGAGTACATTAATTTTTCCCATGGTATTTCACCCCTTTAATAATCTTGTTTGCTTCTCTATCTTGCATTTTTTTTCTTTCTCTATCTTGCATGTTGCCAACCCAAATGTTTGTTTCTCCTTCCCTATTAGCTGAATTGCTAATAACTTGAGCCCAAGTTTTGGAAACTTTTGTGGAATCTCCTTTCCTTTCTTCTCTTTCTTTCTCTTCATGGATGTCTATTTGGGAAATCACTTTCCCTTTATCCTCAAATGGTTTCGCATTCACCACCTTTGTACTTCCACTAAAAATTTCTTCATGTTTTGCACATCCGCTTTCATGTGTTGCCATTTTTCCTTCCCTATCATGAGAGCTATTACCACTTGCTCTTTCAAAACTTTATTTCTTTTTGCTAAATCCTTGTTTCCAACTATTATTATATGAATTTTATGATCTCTTTCTATCTCTTTAGCTTCTAAAACCTCCAACCTTTGTTTTGAATTTAACAATTATCTCACATAAAGATGAGATGACGAGGTGAAAAGTGTGGAGGTGGGACTATAGAAGGAAGAATTATCAATGAATTTTCCTCTCGGATTGTTCTTGCTATATGCTTGCTAAGGGGAATTGTTTGAATATTGTTTATTGCGAAGGGCCTAAGTAATTTCCCTTTGAGGCTATTTTTTCCTTGTCTACTCCCATTTTAGACGACTAATCTTCGTTTTAAATTGCCCCAATATTGTTTGGCATTGACCCAAACCCACTTCTGAACTTTGGTTGATGAGAAAATTTTCACTTGTCCTAGATCATTTATTTCCATAGGTTCTGAAAATTATTGTTTCGTTGTCATGTTTGAATACATTTATGATGCAGATAAATGTATAAAAACCTTGCTAAGTGGACCAAAGGATAGGAGAATCAATCTCTTGCACTTCGTCGTGCCAAACTCTTTAGCCATTACAACGGACGACTAACAATGAATCTGGGTCTTGGTTGAATCGAACGCCAATGCTCTAAAATCCTTAGGATCTAATGCTAGCCCTCCTTGCAATCCTCATGCTCCCTTTTTCCCCTTTGCCTCTCACTGTTGTTGTCTGTCGGGATATAGTTCATTGACTGGCGCTTTCGTAACTGTTAGGCTTTGCAGATGTAGAACAAGGGGCAGGCCGCCTCCGCCATTAAATTTTATGGGGTGATTTTTGCCACCTTTGTCATTCTTGGTGATATCTATCACCTTTTTCGTTATCATGCACACATCTCAGTGTCCTATGCAGCCAATTTCTTCTGATCCTGACTGTTCTCACCCTCGATTGTTTAGATACCAGTGCCTCGATTGTTCAAAATGTGATTGCACTTCAGAAGAAGAAATTCATACCACGATTGTCGTCATTGTAATTAAACTAAACTAAATTGTTTTAGTTTAGTTTACTTATAGCGATGACAATCGAGGCTTTCGGTATTTGGGGATTCACGGGTCGTCATCAATTATATGAGGGGGATCTGCACATTGACTCAACTTCACTAATTGATACACTGGATCAATAGGACACAAGAGTTAGAAGATACATTTAACGAGATTGATTTCTTCCATATGTATAGGGAGAAAAATACAGTGGCGGATCACCTATCCAAATAGGGTCTTCAGAAAGAATTTGGAATTATGTACTATAATCTATATGAGGAGAGAATCATGATGGCTCAAGACACGATTCCTATCCACTAATAGAAACGGGTTTAAATTATTTTATTTTTTTGAGACTAGGGTGACGAGAGGATATATACTATGTTAATATGTTTTCTATTTACTAATTTCCTATGTTTTTAGCTATTAAGCTTTGGCTTGCGAGGATTATCTCACTGTGAATAACAATACAATACCCTAGAAAAGCGATAAATAGAAGAACTAATACTATGTCTTCAATTTTTGCTTACTAATAAAATAGATATGATCTAACCTGACCCCTTTTATGCTTTTGGATGAGTGTAAATATAATGAAAAATGTTCTTATCTACATATATTTGACAAATTGAACTGACCAATAGTTTTTTCTTTTGAAAATAAAAAATAAACTAAACTTTTTAAACTTCCCTACCTTTAATGACTTAGCAATTAATTAACATTAAAAAAAATCAATCTAAAGATATCTATCTACGATCACTTGAGCTACGTCCCATAAACCATTCCTTATTAATTAAAATTATTACACATAAATAATGCAATTGTCCGATCACTTGAGCTAAGTCCCATAAACCATTGCTTATCAATTAAAATTATTACACATAAATAACGCAATTGAAAACGGGTTTCCTCCGGTTAAATGTTCAAATTACGTTGATTAATCCTAGGCCTACAGAATTTAGGTGGCTTATCATTAAATTGCCACGTCGAGAGTCCTGGACGCTTCCAGAATGGAGGGGAAAGCCACTATGTATATTCTCCGATTTTCTCCCCATTCAATCGAGTTCAGAAGGGCAATTTGTAATCATTCCTTGGACGTGTTGGTTCAAGAGATACTGTTATTCAAATTCCGGTAAGCTATGTAGTTGTTTTATGGTATATTTGCAAATATCTCTGGAATTTGAAGTTTTATCGTCAAGATTACAGGAAAATGAGCGTATTCGGCCACTAAAGATTGCAGAAAAATGAGTGTATTTTCTTGCAGGGAAAGATATTTGAAGAATGGCGATGGATCCTTTGTTGAGCACCGTGCAGCAGCTGCTTGGTGTGCCGGACGATCTAGAGAAGCTCCTCAACGCTCCGACTCGCTCTTATGTGTGTGACACGAAGGCCATGGCTTCCACTCCTGTGGATGTTAAAGAATACCCACACTCCTACGTTTTTATAATCGACATGCCCAGCCTCAAATCCAACGACATCAAGATATCTCAAAGCGTTTAAATATCTTTCCAGACGATCGCCCAGTGTTTTGCTCTTTATTTTTCTCTTTTCTTTAGCCTCGTTTGGGTGCCTAATAGGGTTTTATTGATATGTGTACTGCTTGGTGCTGGGAAGGTTCAAGTTGAAGACCAGAATGTTCTGAACATCAGCGGCGAGCGGAAGAGGAACGAAAAGGAAGAAGAAGGGGAGGTCAAATACATTCGCATGGAGCGTAGGGTGGGGAAATTCATGAGGAAATTCACTCTCCCTGCTGACTGCAACCTAGAGGCCATTTCTGCTGCCTGTCAGGATGGAGTGCTGACAGTTACGGTTCCCAAGTTTCCTCCGCCGGAGCCCAAGAAACCTAAGACTATTGAAGTTAAAATAGGATAAATCCTCGGCAGCGTATGCAGTGCTGGGATTCTGATGTGAATTTTTTAGGATTTTGTTGGCTATGTTCTTGCTAGGTTTTGCATGTTTTTTGTTTCCATGCTTGAAAAATATGACACTGAGAAATTTATGTAACCGAACTGCTGCCGTATGGGTAAAGATTTTCTATACCTTTGCTGTATATCGTGTTTTTGGTCAATGGCAGAACAGGGCTATCGATCTCTTTTAGTACTCTGGTATTCAGGTGTTTTCCTTGTTATCTAAATATAATTTTACGTATATCGTGTTTTATAATTTTACGTATATCGTGTTTTTGGTCAATCGCAGAACAAGGCTATCGATCTCTTTTAGTACTCTGGTATTCAGGTGTTTTCCTTGTTATCTAAATATAATTATAATTTTACTGAGAAATCTATGTACATATGAGTAAAGATTTTCTATATATGAATAAAGATTTTCTATATTGTTGCTGTATATAGTATTTTTTGTCAACAGCAGATCAAGGCTGTCCATCTCTTTTAAAACTCTGGTATTCAGGGATTTTCCTTGTTACCTAAATATAATTTTAGTGCTGTAAAGCTTTTGGACCTTCCACCGGATCAATTTCTTGCAAGTTTTTAAGTTGAAACAAACAGATGATTTTTTTAAAATTAATTTTATTCAAATATTAATGTTGAGATTTTCTGTTTAATGGGAATTGGGTACTTTGAAATATATGGATTCACTGTAAAAGTGTTTTCCGTATTTTCCAAAAAAAAATGCCAAATGAGAAATGGGAAGAAAGGTATAACATCTCATATTTCATTATGATATAATGTGAGAAAATTTACCACAAAAATTCAAATGAGAATCATAAATGGGAAGAAAGGTATAACATCTCATATTTCATTATATTTCATTATGATATAATGTGAGAAAATTTACCACAAAAATTCAAATGAGAATCATAAAATATGGTGGTTTATTCTAAAATTATTAAATTGGAAAAAGTTCAGATATATCATAAAATATGGTGGTTTATTTTATTCTAAATCATTAAATGAGAATCATAAAATATGGTGGTTTATTCTAAAATTATTAAATTGGAAAAAGTTCAGATATATCATAAAATATGGTGGTTTATTTTATTCTAAATCATTAAATTGGGAAAATTAATCAAATATGGTGTTTCATTGGAAATTACTAAATTGGGAAAATTCATCAAATATGATGTTTCATTATAAATTTTATTAAATTGAGAAAATTCATTAAATTTGGTGTTTTATTCTAAAATTAATAAGTAATTTGACAATTTTAATATTATAGATGTAATATTTTTAGTTTGATTGGGTTAAATATTCACCTGTGGCTTTATTCCTCTAGAACCCGTCTCTCGTAAATAAGCCGGAACCGGAAGGAACCGGAAAACTAATCTCGCTGTCTCGCCATTTTTCTCAGGGCGTATTACATTTATAAATGGCAAGTATCTCTGACGGTCAGAAATAAGCTATAAGAGGAGAGCGAACTGGCTTCCTCACCATCCACCACAGGTATAAAGAATGACGTGGGTAGGATTAGCCTGTAAATTTCTACTACTGAAGCATGAGATCGGTGTAAGTTGCTACCTACTGAAGCACGAGGCCGGCGGAATTGAACCTGTAACCTGGCTGCTTTACCAATTGCTTTTGTTACGGAGAATCAGAAGATGGGTAGAATTGAAGTAGTACCTTGGCCTGTGGTGTCATAAAAATAGTCAGAATATGGGTAGAATTGAAGTAGTACCTTGGCTTGTGGTGTCATAAAAATAGTGTAATCTTATCGGTATCTACTCTAAAGGTTCCCACCACGCTTTAACGGTACAGTTTCCTAGCTGATGGCATGGTGCGACTTTTCGCCAAGCGCAGAGTATTACACCCGGAACAATGGAAATTAGGGCATGAATTTTTTTTTTGGAAATCCTAGTTTTTTCAGGAAATCCTCCGAGAAAAAATAAAAAATTCGATTCATTAAAGTACGAAAAATTTACAAAAGCCATGGGTCCAAATGAACGACCTCAACCCTTGAGGCGAAAATACAAGAACTCCAATACAAAAACTCCGATAGCATGATACCCGAAGATACAGCACAAAGATGTGAAAACCCCTTCAAAATGCAAAATATCTCCTCTGTTCCGTAAACTATCATCTTATGACCAATGACGCAATCCAAAAGTAAACTGAGTAAACATGCAAACTATCATCTTATGACCAATGACGCAATCCAAAAGTAAACTGAGTAAACATGCAAACCAGAAAGAAAAAAGAGAAAAAAAGAAAAGCCAGGAAGTACAACTAGAAAATGGAAGCTCAACCTCCAAAACAGGGCATAAACAGACACAGTTTAGAGATCCATTCATATTTCCAAATGACCAGCTCGTATAAGGGTTCCATTAGAACAATCCTAGAAATGAATCCTATCCAGAGATTCCATGCATCTTTCTTTCTTTAGAACAACCCTAGAAATGAGTCCTATCCAGAGGATCCCTGCATCTTTTTTTCTTTAGATAACGAGATAACGACTCCCCTTCAACATTTAGTTTTCGATAGATATGGCTTGTTTTCTATAAATGTGGGAGCTAGAGAATTTTTAAATCTTGAAATTAAAACCCAATCTTAATCATCAGGACAGGAGTTTGTAGAGATACATTTAGTTTTCGATAAATATGGCTTGTTTTCTATAAATGTGGGAGCTAGAGAATTTGAGAGATCTTGAAATTAAAACCCAGTCTTAATCATCAGGACAGGAGTTTGTAGAGATAATCGCCGATTTTCCCAATGGATGATCTCCTTTGAAATTCCAAATATTTGAATCTCCAAATATATATAGATCTCTTTGATTTCCAAATATATATATATATATATATATATATATATATATATATATATATATATCTTTGATTTCCATCCACATGGTGCAATGGAAGATGTCCCAATAAACAAGTATATTCATAACCACTATATATTCATAACCACTAATTTGAACTTATATAGATCTCTTTGATTTTCAGATTTCCATCCACTTGGTGCAATGTAGGATGTCCCAATAAACAAGTATATTCATCACCACTGCACAATCTGAACTTGTAGAATTTGAACTTATATAGATCTCTTCGATTTCCATCCACTTATTGCAAATGAGGATGTCCTAATAAACAAGTATTATATCCACTTCTCCATTTGAACTTAGTAGAATTTGAACTTACAGATATCACTAGAATTTGAATTTATAGAGATCACTGGGTAGCAAATAAATCAACATCCCACTGCCACAAACCCTTGAAATAACAACCCCATCGATAACCTACTGAGAATCTGTGCCATAATTCCTTCATAAAATTTTATCTACCGAGAATGTGTGCCATAATTCCTTCATAAAAATTCAGCTACTAAGAATCTGTGCCATAATTCCTTCATAAAAATGCATCTTACTAGTATACAAATGCATCAACTAGTGTACAGGTCTAGTATACAAATGCATCAACTAGTGTACAGGTCCTTTCTCTCGAAAGAAGGATGTGATCTTGATGCTAATATCCCTCATGGCCCAACTCCCATTGCTCAAAAATCAAGCATTTAGTGCCTTCCCGATGCCCAAAATTCATCTACTGAGATTCTGTGCCGTAATTCCTTCATAAAAATGCATCTACTAGTATACAAATGCATCTTACTAGTATACAGGGCCTTTCTCTCGAAAGAAGGATGTGATCTTGATGCCAATATCCCTCATGCCTGACTCCCTTTGCTAAAAAATCAAAGCATTTAGTGCATTCTAGATGCCCCAAATGATATTGTATTTGAGGGCTCTATATCTCTTGTTATCCCCTTGAACCACTTGGATAGTCAGGAGCCCACTGAGGACTGCTCCCATATAGTGAAAATCTGGAGGGATGCAAGAACCTCCTATACTGTTACAGCAAAGGAGCACTGAAGAAAGAGATGGCTAGTTTCTTCCGATGAAACGATAAGCATAAAACACATCTACTATGATTCCATAAAAGCTCTCTTAGGTAGATTTTTCCGTGTGAGTATTTTGTCATGGACCATCAGCCAACAGAAAAAAGTCAATTTCAGTAGGATATCCCACTTCCATGATGTTTGTAACCAGCCAAACTCTGGATCTAAAGACTGCTTCTGAAGTTAAGTAAGCATAAATGTCTTTGATAGCTATCCAGATTCAGAATATGAATTTTGGTTGTTAGGGGTCCAAAGGCTCATAATAGTACTAAATTCATTTCCATCAACAAAATAAAAATTTCTTGCTAGCTGTCGGGGCTAAATTGTGACTTTGTTAGAAAACGCCTTAGTTACATATGCATGCCTGGTACTGGTACATGCGGATGCGTACCTGGACCATATGTTTCAATTAATAGGTGGGTGGAATCGAACTCGTAACCTGATGAGGTGGGTGGAATCGAACTCGTAACCTGACTTCCTCATCAGAGGTTTTTCCAAGTATTAAGGGGGAATTGAACCCTGTGAATTTCTATATTTAAACGGTTATATCTTAGCATCACGAGTACTCGTAAGGTGGGCTATGCCTAAATATAATGTGAACTCTCGGTAAATTCTTGAGGCTCTGAAGGAGAGTAATGTCACGGAGAGATCATATTTAATTGGTCATTCTTGAATGTTGCACCATGATATATGGTGTTAAATGAATTAATTAGCAATTGGATTATTGCAAAGATATAAAATCTAAAAGAGGTATAAAAATTAGTAAGCAAAATGTTATTCAAGAAAATATTTAATGAATAAGGGTCATTAGATACAAGGGATGACAATTTGGTTTTGAAATAGTAAATTCAACTTTTCCTAACTCTATTTTGGCATTTTACATTCACCAATATGAAACATTAGAATCCAAATAATTATCAAATGCTTTCTCCTGCCTCATTTTGGTTGACAAAGCTAAATAAATTTAAAACTTGCTTTTCATGGCACCTAGCTTACTACATTCTCAACATGTATTCCAAGATTTGAATCACTATTTCAGTATAACCATCTCACTACTATTGATGATATGTTGTATTTAGATTCAACTTATTACGTAAGTCTTGAAACAATCGTTTCGAGAAATTGGAAGTAAACTTAGTTTCTTGATCCAAAAAATTTATTTGTTTCAGTCGAGTCTATTATCATAGTTAAAACATTCATTTCCTATAATCTAATTTTCTCCATGGTGGGCTTTGGAAATGATGTATCTTTGCATTACAAGGGTTATATCCTCGCATGGATGTGGTAGTGACCTTGTATCGAACCCTCTCCCATTCTTGAACAAGACTTCACCAAGGTCCATGAATTACTCCATGACCTCTTGCCTTGAAATTATTTTATAGAACCCTATCTCTCCCATTTGTGGAAACCTTGTTATCTCAAACAATATTTCCTTTGTGAACTCTACAATGGTGCTTGACATCATTGACTAGTTTTCCAAAAAATTGAGAGAAAATTCCCATGCCACTTCATCATTGTGCCCTTGCTACTTTTGGATATACTTAACCCAACCCCCTTATTAAAATGCTTCCCACATATGATGATATGTTTGTAGCAATAGAGATTCTATAAGTTCTTCGCAAATAGGTAGCTTCTCATGGTTTCTCTCTTTTCTTAGAATTCAACTGACTACATGATATGGGGTTTTCTAGTTATGGAAGGAGGAACATCATGATGGGAGGTTGTGTCATCAGAGATGGTAGAAAAATGATGCAGTTGATTTAATTCAAGAATTCAAATTGATATTATGCTAATAAATGAATTTCATTATGCCAAATATTAGTGAAACATAATTATCTATACTTCCCATGAGTGGCTCTATCTTGTACCTTTGGTGCACTAGCATCTTGGACCCACAAGTAGCTCAAAATCATGTTTTCTTTTAGAGTTTAAACATGCACTTGGAATTGCAATAGTGTGTCAAAATTGGAACAACCTATTAGAGTTGTAGCAAGATCTTGGAGTTCCAGTAATAATGCTACCTGACTCGCAGTGACAACCTTTGACCAAATCAACTATGGTGTCACAAAAGGAAGCATTGTTACCCATTTTGTCCACTGGAATTGAAAAAATGAATTTATGGTCCTAGAATTTAATTAATAGATTTTTTGGGTTACAGTAATGGCGTCCTATCATCTAGTTGTATAAAAAATGGTAAGTAGAGTTGCAATAATACAGGTTCACTGATGGAGTTGCAAATACCGGGTTCATAGTTTCAACAACTAGACCATGTAATGGAGTTGGAGTAACGAAAGCACAAAAATAGTAGTAGTGTCTGTTGGGTGTGGTTCTTGATTACCTTCCTTATCTAGATGTATCACCGAATTGGACCCCTTTAATTAACTAGGCGGTAATGTCACCCGTAATTTAATCACTGCCAGGGGGGTCCAAGGGGGGTGACGGAGACCTTTTGGAGCCCCTCCCTGGCAGGGGGTTTCAGGATATGGGAAGGTTATATAGTGACAACTAGAGTGCCATTCATCTTGCAAAGAACTCAACATTTCATTCCAAGATTAAACACACATAGCTCAAGTACCATTTCATACGGTTAATGTTGGAAGATGGACAGTTGAAGCTGGAAAAGATACACACTAACCAAAATCATGCAGATATGCTAAAAAAAGTTGTAACTAGGGAGAATATGAGATTACGCTCAATTTAAATTTGTCTTCAAGTATAATGATGAAGATAAGAAATAACTAGGCCCAAAGTGGTGTAATTTTCCAGCAAATGAAGCAGTCATGGAGTTGCTACAATCAGTCTCCAAGTGAGAGATTGTTGGGTGTGGAGCCTGGTTACCTTCCTTATCTAGATGTATCGCTGCGCTGGACCCCTATTCTTAACAGGGCAACAACGTCACCCATCATTTAATCACTACTAGGGGGGTCCAGGGGGGGTGACGATGATCTTTTGGAGCCCCCCTCCCCTAGCGGGGGGTTTCGGGGGCAGCACCCCCAAAGCTAAAAAAATTTAAAATTGCCTTGTAAAATATTGTAATTTCGTAATCAATATGGATTGTTCATTAGGCGGATGATCTGACGGTAGAAGTTATGTTTAATTTCAGGTTTTTTTCCCTAGAAGGCAACTCCTTTGTTGTATGAAGGTATTGTATTACGGTTGTGTATGGTGTGTATACTCTGAGCAAGAAATAGCAAGGGGGACTATGTGAGAGAGAAGAGAATATTACAACAGATCTGTTCTAGGTTGTGTCTCTTCATTTTGTTGGATAATATAAAGGAAGGACTGGTTGTTTCCGTTGACGTAGCCCAAGTTGGGTGAACCACATATATTTGTGTCTCTCTTGTATTATATTTTTTTTGTGTTTGTGTTTCCGAATATTCTATGCATTCCATTGCTCTGTAATATATAATTTTCTAACAGTTTCCTCTCTTGCATATCCTACAAGTCACTTTATTAGCAAAAAAGAAAAGCATAACATGAATGTGTGCATATAATAATTTATTATTATTATTTTTAAATATTAGTAGAAAGGAAGAAGAATGAATCATCCTTCAAGGGCTTCTCCTTTCTAAACAGTTTCTAGATCACTATAAGGCCATCCATTATTAATCTTCCTCAAAAATATTTTTTAAATAAGGTTTGGTGATATAAGTGAAGCTTGTGTACAATAGTGATTATAAGAGTCCTTTCTTCCTTATTAGTAGAATTTTTTATGGATCCTTTATCATATACTGTATCAATCTCCTATAGTCCAAAACATCTGACATGAAACTTTATTTTGAAATATTTTAACTTGGAGTCGAATAACAGTTCCTAGTCTTCAACTTTAAATTTATTCTTTTTGATGAATTTATCATGCCATATAGCCCTTTGGTGTATTATGATTTTGTTTTGATGCAGGGAAGCTTGATGTATTTCATATAATTCATTGATCCATAGTAGTTTCTTTTTATGAGCTTTGGATAAGTCTACTCCAAGTTGTAACATTTTCCTTAGTGTTTGGATCTTTGTTTCAATAGGAAAAAACACTCTCTTTCCATACACTAGTTCATCTGGAGTACATATGGTAGTAGTTCTCTAAGTTGTTCTATAAGCCCATAATGCTTATGGAAGTTAGTTGGTTCAGTGCTTGAGGTGTAGCCTGACAGTGTTTGTGATAATGGCCTCAAGTGTTTTTTTAGTCCCCTCTACTTGTCCATTGGCCTATGGATGATACGGTGTTGTTACCTTATGCTTTATCTTGTAAGTTTCCATCAATTCCTCAATGAGCCTTGAAGTAATATGGTTTCCTCCATCGATCACTATCACATGTCTTTGTGTATTCCTTGGAATCCCTTAAAATAGAGGACCAATAATACCCCTAGTTGTGTAATTTGTGTTTTGTTCTCTTTTTGGAAATGTTCCCCCAAAATGATCCATCATGGAAAGCTTTTAGTATTTCATATAACTCATCTTCCCATACACATTATAATAATGAAGCCAATTCCTATGCAAAATAACAACAATCAATCCATTATAATCTTCCACTCTATCTAATGATCCTTTGTCATTCTTTCAAAGTTAAGTGTTGCAAAAGCTTTCTTGAAACTAAGTAGTTATATTTATCTGCGAACCAAAAAGAGTTAGTAGATACTACGACGATATGTTCACCAAGAAATGAGTCTTTTACTAGTGGTTCATTTTCTTTAGATGTTAATTTAGAAATAAAATCATCAACTACATTATTATTCTTAGGTTTATTTAAGATAGTAATATCAAATTTTTATAATAAAAATACTCATATAATAACTCTACCATTAGTGTTTGGTTTTTTGATCAAGTACTTAATAGAAGCATGATCAACATGTAATATTATTGAATATCCTATAATATAAAGTATGAACTTCTTTATGGCATGAATAAAAATAAGGAATTCTCTCATTTACTCTGTAGTTCATTTTTGTAGGTGAGAGGTTTTTGCTGAGGAAGTACACTACATACATATTTTTCTCTTATTGTTTTCCTAATATAGCTCCAAAGGTAGTTTTTGATGCATTCGTAAAGGTGTGGAATGGGACGGACCAATTGGGGCCTCTCAAAATAGGAGTTGAAACTTTAGACTTTAGTTGTTTGAAGGCATGTTGATAGATACCTATCCAAAAAATATCAAAATTGTTGTTAAGTAAAGAAAATAAGGGATGATATATCAATGAAAATTTTTTAATAAATAAATGATAATAACCAAATGACATAGGAAACTTTGTACTTATCTTTGTGATGATGAAATGGATAGCTTAAGTGTTTCTTGAATATTCTGTCAGATCCACCTGGATGCCTTTAGTGGATATATGATGGCCTAATGCAATGTTAGTCAAAATTATCTTGCATTTCTCATTATTGAGGGAAACAATATTTTCCTTACACCTGAGTAAATATTTCTCTAGATTGTCAAGGGAATCGTCAAACTCATTAACACAAGTAGTAAAATCATACATGTATATTTTCGCATAACTGTGGAAAATTTCAAAAAATATACCTATCACTACTCTTTGAAAGGTGGCTGGAGCGTTTCATAATCTGAATGGAAAGAGATGATAAGAAAATTTCTCCCATGGATAAGTGAATGAGGTTTTGTCTTGGTCCTCAGGAGCAACTTGGATTTGATTGTAACCACTAAATTCAACGAGGAATCAAAAGTACTTATTTACTGTGATTGTATCCATAACTTAATTGATGGATGGAAGAGGGAAATGATCATTGTGTCTTTCTTTATTGAGTTTGTAAGGATCTAGTTTTTTCATGTTTTTCAACCATACATTTAACCTTCCTACCCCTAAACTAAGACATTTAGCAAGATATTTCCCTTTTATTGTGCATTTTTCACTCCTTAAACCATAAACCATTTAGCAAACGTAAAGAGGTTAAAAGTTTCTTCTTTACATTAATTCCTAGTATCTAGTATATTAATTGAATTTTAAGTGTTTTCATTGACAATTAATTTTCTAGTCCAGTTTCGATATCAATAGTGCAGTTTCTATATCCGATCATCGTTTTTGTGTTTCAAGACTTCTAGAAGAACTTTTGGCACATGGATTTTATAGCCTCATGTATCAAAAAATTTCTAGAGTGGTTAGATCACACCCAGATTTCACCTGTGTCGTGCTAACACCAAAAATTTGTAACATGTAAAAAAAATTTAGACTTCCAACTTCAGGAACAATACTCGAGGTGTTGAAAGAGAATCTGAAAATTACGAGACATGGGTTCTATCCCCATAATAGAAAATTATGTAATTATTACACCAATTCCAAATATTATTCATGTTATAAATGATACACGAGGTTCTTTGATCCCAATCTACCCAAAATACACAATTCTCCTAAATTTCCAAATCATGTCCAGATTTGAGGAAAATGAAAACTCATTCACTCAAACAATAAGGGGAATGAATATTTACTATTTTCAAAGTATAAGAATCATCATGCAATATATCATTTGTATTTTGGAGATCAAAATTACCCAATTTTACGTTGTAATCATCATTTCACTATCTTGTATCGGTCTCCTAGTTGGACAAATATGCGATTGGGGGATTGGTTTTGATCCACCCAATACTCTTTCTTTGTACAAATATTTAGAATGATATCATAGTGGAGGGTTTTTATTATTCATTTTGTAATAGGTTTTGGGAATGGTAGTTGACTCGGAGCTTTATTATGGCAACAGATTTGAGTGTTGCGTCCTCCTAATAATGTTAGTTTCTCATTAATACATGTTTCTAGTTCTCTAATCTTTACGTATTTTATCAATGTATTACTAGCTCAGATATGAGTTAATATTTATATGTAATAATAATTGAGGTTATTATTTAATTTTTTTTTATATGTCTCTAAATTTCTTTACACTATTTCATATCTTTACTTTTACTTTCAACTATGCTCTGCTTTTGTGTTTTATTAAATCTAGTTTAGTTTAGATTTAATTTTTTCACGTTGTTTTTATATAGAAGATTCAATGTAGGAAAGGATCATTGCAGGATAATCATGATAATAAGGAGATATTCTCACAAATTTAGATGAAGGAACCAATCCTTTATATGGAATATTGTAGCGTAGAATGTTTAAGGAACTTGTTATCATATGACCAAGTGATATATTACTACACAATGTTAGTTTTCAATGTTAATGTCTTTAAATTCCAGTCTTTGATTTCATGAGACTAATTTCCCGAACTATAATCCTTAGTTTATTCAGTTCCAACATGCTATTGAATGCATGAAATCTTGCTGATGAACAATGAATTATTTCATTTTGGGACCATGTTGGGGGATTTGAGTCAAGGACTCGTCAGCTAGTCTTTAGTTTCAATATTGTGTTGTTTTCATTTACTTTCTTTCTAAGCATGATATTTATTTGATTGATTTGCAATAGCGATTGTTGGCATTAGATCAGATTAGACTAGATTAGGATTTAATCCTACATATAATTTTATAGTACCTCTAAGTATTATGATCCTGTATTCAGTAATTCACTATTGGTAATATAAATACATATATTCCGACCAACATTTTTGGCACCATTGCTAGGGAGGTGATAAAAGGGATTGAGGCATTTGGTAGCCTAGTCAATTTTGAGGGAGGAAATGGCTAAAGTTAAACTATGGGCTGCCAATTAATGGTTGAATTTAATTACCCTTGATGATGTAAGATATAGGCATCTAATATGAGGATTATATTATTAAATTATGAAAAATTATTGATAAATAACTCTCCCAATAAGAGAGGACATTGTCTTAGGAGGCTAGGGACAGTGGGGCTCATTATTGAGCTAAGTAACTACCTTCCATCTGGTGGATAGGGAGGAGGTAGTTACTAAGTACCAAAATAATTGGAAGAATGATATTTTTCTTGTCCTATAATGGCATGATAATCTTACAATGCTTAACTAAGGTGGGAAGTATAATGATAGAAAGAAAGAAAAAAGGATTAGTTGACTTGCGGTCCATTGAAGCTTGGGGTGACCCTTTTAGGAGGAAGAGTCAAGGCCGTGTGGAGCCTGGTGGCTCCAATATTATTTTCCAGAGAAGACTGGTAAGTTGGTATGTTGATTAATTTGTGGTTTTAATAACCATCATTTGCTAAATTCTTTTATATTTGTAAGTAGAGTATATATGAAAGTTTTCTGACTATACATCCAAACAAAAAGAAAGAGAATATAATTTTCTTCTCTGAGTATTAGACATGGTTCAACCATTTGTATATTCATAATAGTGAAATTATGATACATATTTACATATGAAGATCAGTAGTATTTTTTTTACTAAGGAGTTATTTTATGAAGTATTATGTGAATACACTTTTACTATTGAATGCATAGACAATAATTGAACTCAGAGTTTAGTATAATTGTAAACATGTTTAAAATAGAGATGAATGTGATGAAAATAAAATATAATACAATTAGATTAGTGTATGATAGTAACATTCTTCTTTTCATGAGTAAGCTTGGTTATACAAGAGTATAATCACAATATCATTGAAAAATCAAAGATATGTATGAGGATAGTCTAATTGTAAATAAGGAATATTTGAGTTGTAGCTCTAGGTTAGAATTTTATCCTTAAAGGGTAGGATGTAATTTTAGAGAATAATAGGAAATTGTAACTAGTGAAACTTGAGAAAAACCTATTATACAAATAGAGAGTGCATAAACAAAGAAGATAGAAACATTTTGTGGCTTAAATTAAAAAGGAAGAACCAAAAATGGTGGAAATCTTCTATAATGAATATCCAAAAAATTATATTACAATATATGAGTATGAATCATTAATGAGATTTTTACTAAAGACATACAAGTAACAAGAAAGTTACACTTTTATATTAATTTGGAATTAATAATAAAAAATTAGTGTACAATACAATTATGAGAATAATTTGTTAATTTATAAGATACAAAAATCTTATATTATATTACAAATGGAACAACACTTTGACAAAAGGATTTCAACCTTAGTCATTTAACAAAATAAACCAGGAATAAATTTCCTTTGAAAATAAATCCCCCCTCATGGAAAATAACCCAAAGGAGCTTCCATGTCTCAGTATGCGATGAGAGAATCAATTTATATAGAAGAAGTGACTAGGGGGTGTGATTCTACTAACATGTATAACAAGGAGTCCAAAACTATTAAGAATTAAGAGGTGCCATGTTCAAGCTTATAGAAAAAACATTCAAAAGGTAAACACCAAGTTTTAGAATACCTGGGAATTCCAATAGAAACAAAATGTAAGAAGGAGTTTAATCAAAGAAAATAATTCTAAAGAAGAAGTAAAAGACCCTTGGAAGAACAATTTGTACCTGAGAAAGGACTTTAACCACAAAACCCAAACGTATTATCTGAAAATGGCATATAAACTTAGTCAAAAGAAATTTTAGATATGCATAAAAAATATCATATTCAAGTAGGGTCAATACCCTCTAATTTTTAATAAGTACTGTAAAATTAAAACGAACTACGACTTGGTCTATCCACATAAGTAGAGATGATGATATATTTAAGCTAAATATTGATTAGATTGGGATTAGGGCCTAATAATTTGCTCAAAATTCAAAGTTACAGGATTGGGTTTAAACTAGGATGGTTACGTAGATCTCATCTTCCTGATTCTGGCACTGCAAACAGTTCGAAAAATCAATATCGTATGAGGAAGATATTCATTCTGATCAAAATGGAAAAGGGGTAAAAAATGGGCAGAACAGGTACAGGGATGATGTGGCAACCCAGTCAACAAAAATGAATCTTCAGGAATATTCCTTAAGTTTCTTCCAATGAAGCTGTGCCAAATGACACCTTTAGATTTCCCAGTTTGGTCTTATATGTGGGAGAAATTCCTAATATTTATAAGGTGAATTTTTTATTTTTTATTTTAATTTAATTATTTATTTATAATTTAATACTATATATATATATATATATATATATATATTAAATGTTGAAAAACATATTAGATATATTATAATATATAATATATATTATATTAAATATATTTAAATATTATATTAAAAAATAATTCAAACTCAATAGGGGAGAGGGTCACTCATTAGACACCTCAGTAATGACTGGCCCCCATGCCACGTAGGAACAAGCCACATCATGTACGACAAGTGTCAAGTACATGGGCAAGTGTGTCACGGGTATTTTCCACTGGTCAAACTGGTCATCAAACTTCTCCACTGGTCATCTCTTGCCATTTAACAGATGCTTCTCCATGAAGCTTTTTTTTTTGCTCCGAGTCTGCTTGTTGTTCGTTTCTGGCTCCGACTGTTGCACAGAGGAGCATCGATGCATGACGCCTCCGCCATTTCCCTCTGTGCACTTCATCCCTCGTTATGGCGCCTGTGCCCTCCTAGCTCGAGATCTCTTGGTCCTGGTTTGACTGCGACGACATACAAATATTTCACTCCCTCGGCTCTATGGTTGTTATGCCTCGGTTCTGTGTTCATTAAACCTCGGCTCTGTGGTGGTTATACCTTGGCGCTGTGGTGGTTATACCTCGGCTCTGTGTGGTTATACCTCGGCTCTTTGGTGGCTATGCCCAGATCTGTGTTGCTTATACTCGGCTCTGTCGTTGTTATTACCTCGACTTTGTCGTTGTTATACTCGGCTTTGCGGTGGTTTTAATCGGCTCTGTGGTGGTTATACTTGGCTCTGTGGTGGTCATACCTCATCTTTGTCGTCATCATACCTCGAATTTGTGGTGGTTTGACTCGGCTCTATAGTGGTTATACTTGGCTCTGTGGTGGTCATACCTCGGCTCTGTGGTGGTCATACCTCAGCTCTATGGTGGTCATACCTTAGCCCTGTGGTGCTTTTACCTTGGCTCTTTGGTGGTTTTATTCGGCTCTGTGGTGTTTTTACTCGGCTTGGCCCTGTGGTGGTTTTAACTTGGCTCTGTGGTGGTTTTACTCGGCTCTGTGGTGGGCATACCTCGGCTCTGTGGTAGTGGTGGTCATACCTCGGCTCTGTGGTGGTTTTACCTGTGTTCGGCGTTGCATGGCTTACAGGTATGTATGCTGTAAATTGTGTTTTCAGGTGTGTTTTTCAGTTCTGGGTGCTATGAATTGTGCTTTCAGGTGCGTTTCCCTATTGGTTTCACTTTTTTTTATTAGTGTTTTTTTTTTTTTTTTTTTTTAATGTTTGTTCTCTGTTTTTGCATTGTTTGTAGGTCAATGCAGAAGCCAAGGACAATGCAGTTAGCTGGCAAGGCAAGGAGGACAATGCAGTTGGCAAGGAGGAAGGCCGGGAGGGAGAGGAATTCGAGGAGAGCAGTCTTAAGGTAGGACTCTGTCCTAACAGTCATATGTATGTGTTTATAAACACATTTAACCTGAAGGATATGTTCTCTATTGAGCTTCTTTACTGTGTTTTTAAACACTTGGGTTTTCTATAAATTATCTGTCTGGTTTTCTATGTTAATTAAAAGAATCTGAATAAATTGAGATATAAGGTTTAGGGTTTATGGTTTTCTGTAAATATTTAAAGTAAATTGGTAATTTTCTGATTTTTTGTGTTAATTAAAAGAATATGTGTAAATTGAGATTCTGGGTTTAGGGTTGATGGTTTTCTGTAAATTTTTAAAGTAAATTGTCTAGTTTTTTGTGTTAATTAAAATAATATGTGTAAATTGAGATTTCGGGTTTAGGGTTTATGGTTTTTTGTAAATGTTTGAAGTAAATTGTCTGATTTTTGTGTTAATTAAAAATAATCTTTGTAAATTGAGATTTCGTGTAAATTGAGATTTCGGGTTTAGGGTTTATGGTTTTTTGTAAATGTTTGAAGTAAATTGTCTGATTTTTCTATAAATGTTTAAATATTTTTATCCACCACAGAGCTGAGAGCCGAGGTGTAACTATTTTATATTTTGTACATGTTTTCTCATACTATGTTAGTAATGTTGAGGTTTAGGGTAGGGTTTCTGTGTTAATTAGAAGGAATCTCTGTAAATTGAGATACAAGGTTTAGGGTTCATGTCATTTTCTCATACTTTGTTAGTAGTGTTGAGGTTTAGGGGAGGGTCTTTTTTGTGTTAATTAGAAGGAATCTCTGTAAATTGAGATACATGGTTTAGGGTTTATGTCATTTTCTCATACTGTGTTAGTAATGTTGAGGTTTAGGGTAGGGTTTTTGTGTTAATTAAAAGCACTCTGTATAAATTGAGAGATAGGGTTTAGGGTTTATGGTGTTCTTTAAATTGATATTTTGATGTTTAAATATTGGTATAAGCACCACAGAGCCAAGGTATAACCACCACAGAGCCGAGTATGTTAATAATTTTTTATATTCTGTACACATTTTCAATTAATTTCATGACATTTTCTCATACTGTGTTGTTAATAATGTTGTCTAAATTCTCATACTGTGTTGTTAATAATGGTGGCATTTTCTCATACTATTGTAAATTGAGATATACGGTTTAGGGTTTATGTCATTTTCTCATACTGTGTTAGTAATATTGAGTTTTAGGGTAGGGTTTTTGTGTTAATTAAAAGCACTCCATGTAAATTGAGATATAGGGTTTAGGGTTTATGGTTTCCTGTGAATTGATATTTTGATGTTTAAATATTGGCGTAACCACCACAGAGCTGAGTATGTTAATAATGTTTTATATTCTGTACATGTTTTCAATTAATTTCATGACATTTTCTCATACTATGTTGTTAATAATGTTGTCTAAATTCTCATATTGTGTTGTTAATAATGTTGAATCCAATTATGAATTCAATTTCTTTGTTCACACCCTCTGTTTATTTTTCAGGGTATCATTGGTTTGCAGTTATGATTTTTATATTCCACTTCTTTTTAATAAATTAAGAGGTAGGATCATTCAAACAAGGTTGCTCTCATTGCAAGACATATTTTCAGAGTGGGGCAACGGGCCAAAATCCAAGTTGGAATTTGGTGTCATAGACCTTTTTTTCTTATGAATTCAGTTTCTTTGTTTCAAAGTCTCCTTTATTCAATGATTTTTATTGATGAAGTCAGAAAGTAATTTTCACCTCCTTTTTATTGAGTGATTTTTATTGATGAGGTTTGAAATGAATTTTGATGATACAGGTTTGTTGCCCACTGATCTGATTAATTAGAATTTGTTAGCATTATTTATTTTATCTAATTCCCTCACACAATTTCATTATATAAGACTGCTGGTTTGCTCCCTTTGTTGATATACTTGTTATTTAATAGGATTATTGGTATCTATTTATGTTCATTAAAGAGCATGTAATGTTCAAGGGATAGTTTTTTTAGATGCAATCATGTTGTGTTGTTAATAATGCTGAATTAAATTATGAATTCAAATTCTTTGTTCACACCCTCTGTTGATTGTTTAGGGTATCATTGGTTTGCAGTTATGATTTTTATATTCCACTTCTTTTTAATCAATTAAGAGGTAGGATCATTCAATTAGGGTTGTTCTCATTGCAAGACACATTTTCAGATGGGGCAATGGGCCAAAATCCAAGTTGGAATTTGGTGTCATAGACCTTTTTTTCTTATGAATTCAGTTTCGTTGTTCAGAGTCTCCTCCTTCATTTAGTGATTTTTATTGATGAAGTTAGCAAGTAATTTTCATCTCCTTTTTATTGAGTGATTTTTATTGATGAAGTTTGCAATGAATTTTGATGATACAGGTTTGTTGCCCATTGATATGATTAATTATAATTTGTTAGCATTATTTATTTTATATGATTCCCTCACACAATTTCGTTATATAAGACTGCTGGTTTGCTCCCCGTGTTGATATACTTGTTATTTAACAGGATTATTGGTATCTATTTCTCTTCATTAAAGAACATGTAATGTTCAAGGGATAGTTTGTTTAGATGCAAAATTTATTATAACTCTATTCTTAATCACTATTCATAAATATTATGATTAGATTCTATCAATGAATGTGGGTTCTCTTGTCACTCTAAGTAACAAAAATGATGGCACTAGCTATCACTTGTTTTAATGGTGTCATTGATGATTGGTATTATGCCTTTGCAAATGAGCAAGTTAGACACTGAGGCTAAGGCTATAACTCCAACAGATTAACAAACTTGTAGGAAATAATATTTTTTTGATATATAGGTGTTTGATATATAACTTCATAAAAAATCTGATATAGGCTAAGGCTATAACTTCAACAGATTAACAAACTTGTAGGAATTAGAAACTGTTTGATATGTAGGAATTGGAAAGTGTTTGATATATAACTTCATAAAAAATCTGATATAAGCCAGGCTATAACTTCAACAAATTAACAAACTTGTAGGAATTACAAACTATTTGATATGTAGGAATTAGAAAGTGTTTGATATATAACTTCATAAAAAATCTGATATAGGCTAAGGCTATAACTTCAACAGTCTAACAAACTTGTAGGATTTAGAAATTGTTTGATATGTAGGAATTATAAACTATTTGATATATAGCTTCATAAAAAATATGATATAGGCTAAGGCTATAACTTCAACAGATTAACAAACTTGTAGGATATAGACATTGTTTTATACATACTAATTTGAAACTATTTGTAGCTTCCCAAACATCCATGGATGCTATCATTAGAAAACCTATTTGATCCTTACCAAAATCACAGTATATTGTGGTTACAAAAATTAAGTCATGGCACCCTTATGCTTGATGGCTTCCATTGCCTGCATTTCCCAAAATTGTTGAGTTGACTTCCTTACCCAAGCATGGTGGACTACCCAACATTCAATGATTAGGATGTGTCTGAATGTTGGCATATGGTTTACTCCAATTTTCTCCATATAGCCATGGTGAGACTGAGTAGCCCAAGTGTCCACTTGTGTTACTAACCCCAACACTGATTGCAGGTGTCATATAAACACAGTTAGGATTCAAACCTGCACTGGTAGGGGTATAAGAGGTGGGCCTAACCCCTGCTTTATAGCTGGGGAATTGGATGTTAATCAGGTCTTGGAATAATGGTGTTTGATATGCAATGTGGTCCAATGTTTAGACATCAAACTATTTGCCTCAAACTGGCTTGAACCATGGTCTTCTCTGCTTGTCACCTTCCAACTCTTATTGAACCTTTCTTGCCTCTCTCTCTTGCCTTGTAAATTTCTTTTGATGTTCCTTATCTTCCCTTAATTTTTGTCTTTCAAGCCTTTCCTTTGCTCAAGCTTCTGCTATTGCAGTCCTTGCAACCCTCTTTTCATTGGCTAACTGCTTCTTTCTCTTTTTAGCTTCCTGAATTTCATTCATTTTACTTTCAGACTCGAACATTGAATTCATATAATCTTTAGATGTGAGCAATTGTGAACTCCTCCCTAAATGAAGATAATCTGATGTTGAGTTCCTTGATGAGGCCTTCACTCTCTCTACTGGTAGCTTTAGGAATGCACCAAGTAATATCTGCTTTTCTGTTGCCCCATGCTCCTTCGGACCTGGCATTTGGATTTCATCTTCTAGGACAACTGATTGTCCCCCATTGTTGTCTTCTTCAGGTACTTCATGCTGAATAGTCTCCTCTTCTAGTGATCCATTATCCACAAAATAATGAACAAGTTCAGTGTTCAACCCTGATGGTTGTGAAGGCATATCCATGCTTTCATCCTCATTGGTGGTAGATACATTATTTCCAGTGATATTCATCACGGCCTTTGCCAGCCATGATGGTGCACTTACTTGGGCTGGCATGGTCAATTTCTCATTGTCAGCTACATCAGTGGGTGTCACAGCCTCATTGGTATTGTTAGTTGGTTCAGGACTGAACTGTGTCTCACTGACACGTTCAACGTCATCACCACAACAGAAAAACCCTTCAGAAAGGGACGTCATACCTTCAACAACAGATACATCTTCTTGGGCACCAACATGCTCTTCTAATTTCTTTGATTCTTGACCTTCCACTTCAAATTCTTGGCTACAATTGGTATCATGCATAAGAGCATAAAAATTGAGTGGCCATATACCAGTCCTCCTAAATCTAGCCTTGATATTAGAAGGTGTGAGAGCCATTTTAAATGCTTTACTTGCAAGCTCAGCTAGCTCAAACCTCTTTACTTCCACCCCTAGATTCTTTGCCATCCATGAAGCTTTCTCGACCCTGAAATAGTTCTTGAAAGGCCCAAACATGCTCACATCAAGGGGTTGCAATCTGTGAGTGGTATGAGCCAGCAATGTTAATAGGTCAATGCCCAACTTATTGGCCTCATCGATTGTCTGCACAACCATGTGGCTTCCATGGCCATCTAAAATCAATAAGTGCCTATTTTCAGGCAATACACCGCCCGGTACAGAAGCAGCAAAGTGGCAAAGACAATTCAGGAACAGTTTCTTTGTCATCCATGCATTTGGATGTGGAGCCATGCATGCCCCTGATTCACAATTCTGTATATAATTTTTTAGTTGAGTTTTACCTTTAAATAGATAAAATAGTTAAATGTTCAAATTACGTTGATTAATCCTAGGCCTACAGACTTTAGGTGGCTTATCATTAAATTGCCACGTCGAGAGTCCTGGACGCTTCCAGAATGGAGGGGAAAGCCACTATGTATATTCTCCGATTTTCTCCCCCTTCAATCGAGTTCAGAAGAGTTGAGAAGGGCAATTTGCAATCATTCCTTGGACGTGTTGGTTCAAGAGATACTGTTATTCAAATTCCGGTAAGCTATGTAGTTGTTTTATGGTATATTTGCAAATATCTCTGGAATTTGAAGTTTTATCGTCAAGATTAGAGGAAAATGAGTGTATTCGGCCACTAAAGATTGCAGAAAAATGAGTGTCTTTTCTTGCAGGGAAAGATATTTGAAGAATGGCGATGGATCCTTTGTTGAGCACCGTGCAGCAGCTGCTTGGCGTGCCGGACGATCTAGAGAAGCTCCTCAACGCTCCGACTCGCTCTTATGTGTGTGACACGAAGGCCATGGCTTCCACTCCTGTGGATGTTAAAGAATACCCACACTCCTACGTTTTTATAATCGACATGCCCGGCCTCAAATCCAACGACATCAAGGTATCTCAAAGCGTTTAAATATCCTTCCAGACGATCGCCCAATGTTTTGCCCTTTATTTTTCTCTTCTCTTTAGCCTCGTTTGGGTGCCTAATAGGGTTTTATTGATATGTGTACTGCTTGGTGCTGGGAAGGTTCAAGTTGAAGACGAGAATGTTCTGAACATCAGCGGCGAGCGGAAGAGGAACGAAAAGGAAGAAGAAGGGGAGGTCAAATACATTCGCATGGAGCGTAGGGTGGGGAAATTCATGAGGAAATTCACTCTGCCTGCTGACTGCAACCTAGAGGCCATTTCTGCTGCCTGTCAGGATGGAGTGCTGACAGTTACGGTTCCCAAGTTTCCCCCGCCGGAGCCCAAGAAACCTAAGACTATTGAAGTTAAAATAGGATAAATCCTCGGCAGCGTATGCAGTGCTGGGATTCTGATGTGAATTTTTTAGGATTTTGTTGGCTATGTTCTTGCTAGGTTTTGCATGTTTTTTGTTTCCATGCTTGAAAAATATGACACCGACAAATTTATGTAACCGAACTGCTGTCGTATGGTAAAGATTTTCTATACCTTTGCTGTATATCGTGTTTTTGGTCAATGGCAGAACAGGGCTATCGATCTCTTTTAGTACTTTGGTATTCAGGTGTTTTCCTTGTTATCTAAATATAATTTTACTGAGAAAACTGATAAATCTATGTACATATGAGTAAAGATTTTCTATTTTGTTGCTGTTTATCGTGTTTTTGGTCAACAGCAGATCAAGGCTGTCCATCTCTTTTAATACTTTAGTATTCAGGGGTTTTCCTTGTTACCTAAATATAATTTTAGTGCTGTAAAGCTTTTGGACCTTAAACCGGATCAATTTCTTGCAAGTTTTTAAGTTGAAACAAACAGATGATTTTTTAAAAATTAATTTTATTCAAATATTAATGTTCAGATTTTCTGTTTAATGGGAATTGGGTACTTTGAAATATATGGATTCCCTGTAAAAGTGTTTTCCGTATTTTCCAAAAAAAAATGCCAAATGAGAAATGGGAAGAAAGGTATAACATCTCATATTTCATTATAATATAATGTGAGAAAATTTACCACAAAAATTCAAATGAAAATCATAAAATATGATGGTTTATTCTAAAATTATTAAATTGGAAAAGTTCAGATGTTTTATTCTAAATCATTAAATTGGGAAAATTAATCAAATATGGTGTTTCATTAGAAATTAATGAAATGGAAAATTCATCAAATATGATGTTTCATTATAAATTTTATTAAATTGAGAAAATTCATTAAATTTGGTGTTTTATTCTAAAATTAGTAAGTAATTTGACAATTTTAATATTATAGATGTAATATTTTTAGTTTGATTTTCTCATACCCAAATGGGTTAAATATTCACCTGTGGCTTTGTTCCTCTAGAACCCGTCTCTCATAAATAAGCCGGAACCGGAAGGAAGCGGAAAACTAATCTGTTTTTCTCGCCATTTTTCTCAGGGCGTATTACATTTATAAATGGCAAGTATCTCTGACTGTCAGAAATAAGCTGTAAGAGGAGAGCGAACTGGCTTCCTCACCATCCACCACAGGTATAAAGGATGAGGTGGGTAGGATTAGCCTGTAAATTTCTACTACTGAAGCATGAGATCGGTGTAAGTTGCTACCTACTGAAGCACAAAGCCGGCGGAATTGAACCTGTAACCTGGCTGCTTTACCAATTGCTTTTGTTACCGAGAATCAGAGGATGGGTAGAATTGAAGTGGTACCTTGGCCTGTGGTGTCATAAAAATAGTCAGAAGATGGGTAGAATTGAAGTAGTACCTTGGCTTGTGGTGTCATAAAAATAGTGTAATCTTATCGGTGACTACTCTCAAGGTTCCCACCACGCTTTAACGGTACAGTGCATGGTGCGACTTTTCGCCAAGCGCAGAGTATTACACCCGGAACAATGGAAATTAGGGCATGATTTTTTTTTTTTTTGGAAATCCTAGTTTTTTCAGGAAATCCTCGGAGAAAAAATAAAAAATTCGATTCATTAAAGTCCGATAAATTTACAAAAGCCATGGGTCTAAATGAAGGACCTCAACCCTTGAGGCGCCAATACAAGAACTCCAATACAAAAACTCCGATAGCATGATACCCGAAGATACAGCAAGATATAGATCTCTTCGGTTTCCATCCGCTTACTGCAAATGAGGATGTCCTAATAAACAAGTTTTATATGAGGATGTCCTAATAAACAAGTATTATATCCACTTCTCCATTTGAACTTAATTTGAACTTACAGATATCACTAGAATTTGAATTTATAGAGATCGCTGGGAAGCAAATAAATCAACATCCCACTGCCACAAACCCTTGAAATAACAGCCCCATCGATAACCTACTGAGAATCTGTGCCATAATTCCTTCATAAAATTTCATCTACCGAGAATGTGTGCCATAATTCCTTCATAAAAATTCAGCTACTAAGAATCTGTGCCATAATTCCTTCATAAAAATGCATCTTACTAGTATACAAATGCATCAACTAGTGTACAGGTCCTTTCTTTCGAAAGAAGGATGTGATCTTGATGCTAATATCCCTCATGGCCCAACTCCCATTGCTCAAAAATCAAGCATTTAGTACCTTCCAGATGCCTAAAATTCATCTACTGAGATTCTGTGCCGTAATTCCTTCATAAAAATGCATCTACTAGTATACAAATGCATCTTACTAGTATACAGGGCCTTTCTCTCGAAAGAAGGATGTGATCTTGATGCCAATATCCCTCATGCCTGACTCCCTTTGCTCAAAAATCAAAGCATTTAGTACATTCTAGATGCCCCAAATGATATTGTATTTGAGGGCTCTATATCTCTTGTTATCCCCTTGAACCACTTGGATAGTCAGGAGCCCACTGGGGACTGCTCCCATATAGTGAAAATCTGGAGGGATGCAAGAACCTCCTATACTGTTAGTTTCTTCCGATGAAACGATATGCATAAAACACATCTACTATGATTCCATAAAAGCTCTCTTAGGTAGATTTTTCCGCGTGAGTATTTTGTCATGGACCATCAGCCAACAGAAAAAAGTCAATTTCAGTAGGATATCCCACTTTCATGATCTAAAACTGCTTCTGAGTTAAGTAAGCATAAATGTCTTTGATAGCTATCCAGATTCAGAATATGAATTTTGGTTGTTAGGTGTCCAAAGGCTCATAATAGTACTAAATTCATTTCCATCAACAAAATAAAAATTTCTTGCTGGCTGTCGGGGCTAAATTGTGACTTTGTTAGAAAACGTCTTAGTTACATATGCATGCCTGGTACTGGTACATGCGGATGCGTACCTGGACCATATGTTTCAATTAATAGGTGGGTGGAATCGAACTCGTAACCTGATGAGGTGGGTGGAATCGAACTCGTAACCTGGCTTCCTCATCAGAGGTTTTTCCAAGTATTAAGGGGGAATTGAACTCTGTGAATTTCTATATTTAAACGGTTATATCTTAGGATCACGAGTACTCGTAAGGTGGGCTATGCCTAAATATAATGTGAACTCCAGGTAAATTCTTGAGGCTCTGAAGGAGAGTAACGTGACGGAGAGATCAGATTTAATTGGTCATTCTTGAATGTTGCACCATATTATGATATATAGTGTTAAATGAATTAATTAGCAATTACATCAAATGTTGCAAAGATATAAAATCTAAAAGAATTATTGAAGATAAAAATTAGTAAACAAAATGTTATTCAAGAAAATATTTAATGAATAAGGCTCATTAGGTACAAGGGATGGCAATTTGGTTTTGAAATAGTAAATTCAACTTTTCCTAACTATATTTTGGCATTTTACATTCATCAATATGAAACATTAGAATCCAAGTAATTATCAAATGCTTTCTCGTGCCTCATTTTGGTTGACAAAGCTAAATAAATTTAAAACTTGCTTTTCATGGCACCTAGCTTACTACATTCTCAACATGTATTCCAAAATTTGACTCACTATTTCAGTATAACCATCTGACTACTATTGATGATATGTTGTATTTAGATTCAGCTTATTACGTAAGTCTTGAAACAATTGTTTCGAGAAATTGGAAGTAAACTTAGTTTCTTGATCCAAAAAATTTATCTATTTCAGTCGAGTCTATTATCATAGTTAAAACATTCATTTCCTATAATCTAATTTGCTCCATGGTGGGCTCTGGAAATGATGTATCTTTGCATTACAAGGGTTATATCCTCCCATGGATGTGGTAGTGACCTCCTATCGAACCCTCTCCCATTCTTGAACAAGACTTCCCCAAGGTCCATGAATTACTCCATGACCTCTTGCCTTGAAATTATTTTATGGAACCCTATCTCTCCCATTTGTGGAAACTTTGTTATCTGAAACAATATTTCCTTTGTGAACTCTATAGTGGTGCTTGACATCATTGACTAGTTTTCCAAAAAATTGAGAGAAAATTTCCATGCCACTTCATCATTGTGCCCTTGCTACTTTTGGATATACTTAACCCAACCCCCTTATTAAAATGCTTCCCACATATGATGATATGTTTGTAGTAATAGAGATTCTATAGGTTCTTCGCAAATAGGGAGCTTCTCATGGTTTCTCTCTTTTCTTAGAATTCAACTGACTACATGATATGGGGTTTTCTAGTTGTGGAAGGAGGAACATCATGATGGGAGGTTGTTTCATCAGAGATGGTAGAAAAATGATGCAGTTGATTTAATTCAAGAATTCAAGTTGATATTATGCCAATAAATGCATTTCATTATGCCAAATATTAGTGAAACATAATTATCTATACTTCCCATGAGTGGCTCTATCTTGTACCTTTGGTGCACTAGCATCTTGGACCCACAAGTAGCTCAAAATCATGTTTTCTTTTAGAGTTTAAACATGCACTTGGAATTGCAATAGTGTGTGAGAATTGGAACAACCTATTGGAGTTGTAGCAACATCTTGGAGTTCCAGTAATAGTGCTACCTGACTCGCAGTGACAACCTTTGACCAAATCAACTATGGTGTCACAAAAGGAAGCATTGTTACCCATTTTGTCCACTGGAATTGCAAAAATGAATTTGTGGTCCTAGAATTTAATTAATAGAGTTTTTGGGTTACAGTAATGGTGTCTTATCATTTAGTTGTATAAAAAATGGTAAGTAGAGTTGCAATAATACAGGTTCAATGATGGAGTTGCAAATATGGGGTTCATAGTTTCAACAACTAGACCATGTAATGGAGTTGTAGTAACGAAAGCACAAAAATAGTAGTAGTGTCTGTTGGGTGTGGTTCTTGATTACCTTCCTTATCTAGATGTATCACCGAATTGGACCCCTTTACTTAACTAGGCGGTAATGTCACCCGTAGTTTAATCACTGCCAGGGGGGTCCAAGGGGGGCGGCAGAGACCTTTTGGAGCCCCTCCCTAGCGGGGGGTTTCAGGATATGGGAAGGTTATATAGTGACAACTAGAGTGCCATTCATCTTGCAAAGAACTCAACATTTCATTCCAAGATTAAACACACATAGCTCAAGTACCATTTCATACGGTTAATGTTGGAAGATGGACAGTTGAAGTGGAAAAGATACACACTAACCAGAATCGTGCAGATATGCTAAAAAAAGTTGTAACTAGGGAGAATATGAGATTATGCTCAGTTTAAATTGGTCTTCAAGTATAATGATGAAGATAAGAAATAACCAGGCCCAAAGTGGAGTAATTTTCCAGCAAATGAAGCAGTCGTGGAGTTGCTACAATCAGTCTCCAAGTGAGAGATTGTTGGGTGTGGAGCCTGGTTACCTTCCTTATCTAGATGTATCACTGCGTTGGACCCCTATTATTAACAGGGCAACAACGTCACCCATCATTTAATCACTGCTAGGGGTGTCCAAGGGGGGCGATGATGATCTTTTGGAGCCCCCCTCCCCTAGCGGGGGGTTTTGGGGGCAGCACCCCCAAAGCTAAAAAAATGTAAAATTGCCTTGTAAAATATTGTAATTTCGTAATCAATATGGATTGTTCATTAGGCGGATGATATGACGGTAGAAGTTATGTTTAATTTCGGGTTTTTTCCCCTAGAAGGCAACTCCTCTATTGTATGAAGGTATTGTATTACGGTTGTGTATGGTGTGTATACTCTGAGCAAGAAATAGCAAGGGGGACTATGTGAGAGAGAAGAGGATATTACAACAGATCTGTTCTAGGTTGTGTCTCTTCATTTCACTGGATAATATAAAGGAAGGACTGGTTGTTTCCATTGACGTAGCCCAAGTTGGGTGAACCACATATATTTGTGTCTCTCTTGTATTATATTTTTTTGTGTTTGTGTTTCCGCATATTCTATGTATTCCATTGCTCTGTAATATATAATTTTCTAACAGTTTTCTCTCTTGCATATCCTACAAGTCACTTTATTAGCAAAAAAGAAAAGCATAACATGAATGTGTGCATATAATAATTTATTATTGTTATTTTTAAATATTAGTAGAAAGGAAGAAGAATGAATCATCCTTCAAGGGCTTCTCCTTTCTAGACAGTTTCTAGATCACTATAAGGCCATCCATTATTAATCTTCCTCGAAAATATTTTTTAAATAAGGTTCGGTGATATAAGTGAAGCTTGTGTACAATAGTGATTATAAGAGTCCTTTCTTCCTTATTAGTAGAATTTTTTATGGATCCTTTATCATATACTGTATCAATCTCCTATAGTCCAAAACATCTGACATGAAACTTTATTTTGAAATATTTTAACTTGGAGTCGAATAGCAGTTCCTGGTATTCAACTTTAAATTTATTCTTTTTGATGAATTTATCATGCCATATAGCCCTTTGGTGTATTATAATTGTGTTTTGATGCAGGGAAGCTTGATGTATTTCATATAATTCATTGATCTATAGTAGTTTCTTTTTATGAGCTTTGGATTAGTCTACTCCAAGTTGTAACATTTTCCTTAGTGTTTGGATCTTTGTTTCAATAGGAAAAAACACTCTCTTTCCATACACTAGTTCATCCGGAGTACATATGGTAGTAGTTCTCCAAGTTGTTCTATAAGCCCATAATGCTTATGGAAGTTAGTTGGTTCAGTCCTTGAGGTGTAACCTGACAGTATTTGTGATAATGGCCTCAAGTGTTTTTTTAGTCCCCTCTACTTATCCATTGGCCTATGGATGATACGGTGTTGTTACCTTATGCTTTATCTTGTGATTTTCCATCAATTCCTCAATGAGCCTTGAAGTAATATGGTTTGCTCCATCGATCACTATCACATGTCTTTGTGTATTCCTTGGAATCCCTTAAAATAGAGGATCAATAATACCCCTAGTTGTGTAATTTGTGTTTTGTTCTTTTTTTGGAAATGTTCCCCCAAAATGATCCATCATGGAAAGCTTTTAGTATTTCATATATCTCATCTTCCCATACACATTATAATAATGAAGCCAATTCCTATGCAAAATAACAACAATCGATCCATTATAATCTTCCACTCTATCTAATGATCCTTTGTCATTCTTTCAAAGTTAAGTGTTGCGAAAGCTTTCTTGAAACTAAGTATTTATATTTATCTGCGAACCACAAAGAGTTAGTAGATACTACGACGATATGTTCACCAAGAAATGAGTCTTTTACTAGGGGTTCATTTTCTTTAGATGTTAATTTAGAAATAAAATCATCAACTACATTATTATTCTTAGGTTCATTTAAGATAGTAATATCAAATTCTTATAATAAAAATACTCATATAATAACTCTACCATTAGTGTTTGGTTTTTTGATCAAGTACTTAATAGAAGCATGATCAACATGTAATATTATTGAATATCCTATAATATAAAGTATGAAATTCTTTATGGCATGAATAACGATAAGGAATTCTCTCATTTACTCTGTAGTTCATTTTTGTAGGTGAGAGGTTTTTGCTGAGGAAGTACACTGCATACATATTGTTCTCTTATTGTTTGCCTAATATAGCTCCAAAGGTAGTTTTTGATGCATTCGTAAAGGTGTGGAATGGGAGGGACCAATTGGGGCCTCTCAAAATAGGAGTTGAAACTTTAGACTTTAGTTGCTTGAAGGGATGTTGATAGATACCTATCCAAAAAAAATCAAAATTGTTGTTAAGTAAAGAAAATAAGGGATGATATATCAATGAAAAATTTTCAATAAATAAATGATAATAACCAAATGACATAGGAAACTTTGTACTTATCTTTGTGATGATGAAATGGATAGCTTAAGTGTTTCTTGAATATTCTGTCAGATCCACTTGGATATCTTTAGTGGATATATGATGGCCTAATGCAATGTTGTTAGTCAAAATTATCTTGCATTTCTCATTATTGAGGGAAACAATATTTTCCTTACACCTGAGTAAATATTTCTCTAGATTGTCAAGGGAATCGTCAAACTCATTAACACAAGTAGTAAAATCATACATGTATATTTTCGCATAACCGTGGAAAATTTCAAAAAATATACCTATCACTGCTCTTTGAAAGGTGGCTGGAGCGTTTCATAAGCTGAATGGAAAGATATGATAAGAAAATTTCTCCCATGGATAGGTGAATGAGGTTTTGTCTTGGTCCTCAGGAGCAACTTGGATTTGATTGTAACCACTAAATTCATCGAGGAATCAAAAGTACTTATTTCCTGTGATTGTATCCATAACTTAATTGATGGATGGAAGAGGGAAATGATCATTGTGTCTTTCTTTATTGAGTTTGTAAGGATCTAGTTTTTTCATGTTTTTCAACCATACATTTAACCTTCCTACCCCTAAACTAAGACATTTAGCAGGATATTTCCCTTTTATTGTGCATTTTTCACTCCTTAAACCATAAACCATTTAGCAAACGTAAAGAGGTTAAAAGTTTCTTCTTTACATTAATTCCTAGTATCTAGTATATTAATTGAATTTTAAGTGTTTTCATTGACAATTAATTTTCTAGTCCAGTTTCGATATCAATAGTGCAGTTTCTATATCCGATCATCGTTTTTGTGTTTCAAGACTTCTAGAAGAACTTTTGGCACATGGATTTTATAGCCTCATGTATCAAAAATTTTCTAGAGTGGTTAGATCACACCAAGATTTCACCTGTGTGGTGCTAACACCAAAAATTTGTAACATGTAAAAAAAATTTAGACTTCCAACTTTAGGAACAATACTCGAGGTGTTGAAAGAGAATCTGAAAATTACGAGACATGGGTTATATCCCCATAATAGAAAATTATGTAATTATTACACCAATTCCAAATATTATTCATGTTATAAACGATACACGAGGTCCTTTGATCCCAATCTACCCAAAATACACAATTCTCCTAAATTTCCAAATCATGTCCAGATTTGAGAAAAATGAAAACTCATTCACTCAAACAATATGGGGAATGAATATTTACTATTTTCAAAGTATAAGAATCATCATGCAATATAGCATTTGTATTTTGGAGATCAAAATTACCCAATTTTACCTTGTAATCATCATTTCACTGTCTTGTATCGGTCTCCTAGTTGGACAAATATGCGATTGGGGGATTGGTTTTGATCCACCCAATACTCTTTCTTTGTACAAATATTTAGACTGATATCATAGTGGAGGGTTTTTATTATTCATTTTTTAATAGGTTTTGGGAATGGTAGTTGACTCGGAGCTTTATTATGGCAACAGATTTGAGTGGTGTCCTTCTAATAATGTTAGTTTCTCATTAATACATGTTTCTAGTTCTCTAATCTTTACGTATTTTATCAATGTATTACTAGCTCGGATATGAGTTAATATTTATATGTAATAATACTTGAGGTTATTATTTATTTATTTTTTGTATGTCTCTAAATTCCTATTTCATATCTTTACTTTTACTTTCAACTATGCTCTGCTTTTGTGTTTTATGAAATCTAGTTTAGTTTAGATTTAATGGTTTCACGTTGTTTTTATATAGAAGATTCAATGTAGGAAAGGATCATTGCAGGATAATCATGATAATAAGGAGATATTCTCACAAATTTAGATGAAGGAACCAATCCTTTGTATGGAATATTGTAGTGTAGAATGTTTAAGGAACTTGTTATCATTTGACCAAGTGATATATTACTACACAATGTTAGTTTTCAATGTTAATGCCTTTAAATTCCAGTATTTGATTTCATGAGACTAATTTCCCAAACTATAATCCTTAGTTTATTCAGTTCCAACATGCTATTGAATGCATGAAATCTTGCTGACGAACAATGAATTATTTCATTTTGGGACCATGTTGGGGGATTTGAGTCAAGGACTCGTAAGCTAGTCTTTAGTTTCAATATTGTGTTGTTTTCATTTACTTTCTTTCTAAGCATGATGTTTATTTGATTTATTTGCAATAGCGATTGTTGGCATTAGATCAGATTAGACTAGATTAGGATTTAATCCTACATATAATTTTATAATACCTCTAAGTATTATGATCCTGTATTCAGTAATTCACTATTGGTAATATAAATACATATATTTCGACCAACATTTTTGGCACCATTGCTAGGGAGGTGATAAAAGGGATTGAGGCATTTGGTAGCGTAGTTCTTTTCTTATTTTCTAACACTCGTGACTTGGGGGAGGAGTAATGATAAAATGAAAATTTACCCATTGAAAAGGGTTTTGTCCTAACGATGCCACTTTAGTGGGTTTCTCCAAATCCTTGTCACATTGGTTTTCTTTTTATTCAAGTGTTGTGTGCTTTGGTTTTTGAATTTATTATTTTAAAAGTTAAGAATTCGATTGATTTTAGGTGTTGTAAGAACCCACCCATCTACTAATCTATGTGTTGGATAGGGATTCATAACAGGTAAAGTGAAATCCAAGCATGCTCAGGACTCTAAAGAAGAATGTTACTTCAAATATTATCTCCACTTTGAGTAGCCATTGGGAAACACTTTGCATCTTAGCAGGAACAAGATTTGGAAGTAGTAAAAAACATACCTATGCTTAATAAGGCGATAGAAGATAAAGAGTTATATGAGCCACAAGCATATCTAGAAGAATTTACTGATCATATTTGCAAACCTACTAAGGTGACTGATGAATCTTAGATTGATCTTGATGAATACCATCGCTTAGAACCTAATATCAAGGAGTTCTTGAAATGCATGGTATTAGATCTATCATGAAATCAAGGAATAAACCCTTTAAAAACAGAATATATGCATGGCATGACAAAGGATGACCTTCAAAGTGGACCAATTGAACACGAGAGTTAGAGATGTCATGACCATATTTAACATTGGTTGCAGACAATAATCAAGCCGAATTACCATCTTATTCTTTATCAATTCTTGGCACCTATCATTCAACTCAACTAGTTTCTCCTACTTTGGTATATACTACAACATACTTTTCATATCCGAGCATGAGACTTATGTTTGTTATGATATCCCCTAGCTTTGTGTTTATTTGTGAATATTGTATATGACAAGTTTGTTTGATGTTCTAACTTTAAGTCCTCATTGGGACCTATTTATCAGTATTATGTTATTGATAGTTACCTTATGTAATTTTTTTTTTGTTTAGTTATTAATAAACATATGGAAAATAATTTTGAGGGAGGAAACGGCTAAAGTGAAACTATGGGTTGCCAGTTAATGGTTGAATTTAATTACCCTTGATGATGTAAGATATAGACATCTAATATGAGGATTATATTATTAAATTATGAAAAATTATTGATAAATAACTCTCCCAATAAGAGAGGACATTGTCTTAGGAGGCTAGGGAGAGTGGGGCTCATTATTGAGCTAAGTAACTACCTTCCATCTGGTGGATAGGGAGGAGGTAGTTACTAAGTACCAAAATAATTGGAAGAATGATATTTTTCTTGTCCTATAATGGCATGATAATCTTACAATGCTTAACTAAGGTGGGAAGTATAATGATAGAAAGAAAGAACAAAGGATTAGTTGACTTGCGGTCCATTGAAGCTTGGGGTGACCCTTTTAGGAGGAAGAGTCAAGGCCATGTGGAGCCTGGTGGCTCCAATATTATTTTCCAGAGAAGACTGGTAAGTTTGTATGTTGATTAATTTGTGGTTTTAATAACCATCATTTGCTAAATTCTTTTATATTTGTAAGTAGAGTATATATGAAAGTTTTCTGACTATACAACCAAACAAAAAGAAAGAGAATATAATTTTCTTCTCTGAGTATTAGACATGGTTCAACCATTTGTATATTCATAATAGTGAAATTATGATACATATTTACATATGAAGATTAGTAGTATTTTTTTTACTAAGGAGTTATTTTATGAAGTATTATGTGAATACACTTTTACTATTGAATGCATAGACAATAATTGAACTCAGAGTTTAGTATAATTTTAAACATGTTTAAAATAGAGATGAATGTGATGAAAATAAAATATAATACAGTTAGATTAGTGTATGATAGTAACATTCTTCTTTTCATGAGTAAGCTTGTTTATACAAGACTATAACCACAATATCATTGAAAAATCAAAGATATGTCTGAGGATAGTCTAATTGTAAATAAGGAATATTTGAGTTGTAGCTCTAGGTTAGAATTTTATCCTTAAAGGGTAGGATGTAATTTTAGAGAATAATAGGAAATTGTAACTAGTGAAACTTGAGAAAAACCTATTATACAAATAGAGAGTGCGTAAACAAAGAAGATAGAAACATTTTGTGGCTTAAATTAAAAATGAAGAACCAAAAATGGTGGAAATATTCTATAATGAATATCCAAAAAATTATATTACAATATATGAGTACGAATCATTAATGAGATTTTTACTAAAGACATACAAGTCACAAGAAAGTTACACTTTTATATTAATTTGGAATTAATAATAAAAAATTAGTGTACAATACAATTATGAGAATAATTTGATAATTTATAAGATACAAAAATCCTATATTATATTACAAATGGAACAACACTTTGACAAAACGATTTCAACCTTAGTCATTTAACAAAATAAACCAGGAATAAATTTCCTTTGTAAATAAATCCCCCCTCATGGAAAATAACCCAAAGGAGCTTCCATGTCTCAGTATGCGATGAGAGAATCAATTTATATAGAAGAAGTGACTAGGGGGTGTGATTCTACTAACATGTATAACAAGGAATCCAAAACTATTAAGAATTAAGAGGTGCCATGTTCGAGCTTATAGAAAAAACATTCAAAAGGTAAACACCAAGTTTTAGAATACTTGGGAATTCCAATAGAAACAAAATGTAAGATGGAGTTTAATCAAAGAAAATAATTCTAAAGAAGAAGTAAAAGACCCTTGGAAGAACAATTTATACCTGAGAAAGGACTTTAACCACAAAACCCAAACGTATTATCTGAAAATGGCATATAAACTTAGTCAAAAGAAATTTTAGATATGCATAAAAAATATCATATTCAAGTAGGGTCAATACCCTCTAATTTTTAATAAGTACTGTAAAATTAAAACGAACTACGACTTGGTCTATCCACATAAGTAGAGATGATGATATATTTAAGCTAAATATTGATTAGATTGGGATTAGGGCCTAATAATTTGCTCAAAATTCAAAGTTACAGGATTGGGTTTAAACTAGGATGGTTACGTAGATCTCATCTTCCTGATTCTGGCACTGCAAATGGTTCGAAAAATCAATATCGTATGAGGAAGATATTCATTCTGATCAAAATGGCAAAGAGGTAAAAAATGGGCAGAACAGGTACAGGGATGATGTGGCAACCCAGTAAAAAAAAATGAATCTTCAGGAATATTCCTTAAGTTTCTTCCAATGAAGCTGTGCCAAATGATACCTTTAGATTTGCCAGTTTGGTCTTATATGTGGGTGAAATTATTTTATTTTTTATTTTAATTTAATTATTTATTTATAATTTAATACTATATATATATATATATATATATATATATTAAATGTTGAAAAACATATTAGATATATTATAATATATAATATATATTATATTAAATATATTTAAATATTATATTAAAAAATAATTCAAACTCAATAGGGGAGAGGGTCACTCATTAGACACCTCAGTAATGACTGGCCCCCATGCCACGTAGGAACAAGCCACATCATGTACGACAAGTGTCAAGTACATGGGCAAGTGTGTCACGGGTATTTTCCACTGGTCAAACTGGTCATCAAACTTCTCCACTGGTCATCTCTTGCCATTTAACAGATGCTTCTCCATGAAGCTTTTTTTTTTGCTCCGAGTCTGCTTGTTGTTCGTTTCTGGCTCCGACTGTTGCACAGAGGAGCATCGATGCATGACGCCTCCGCCATTTCCCTCTGTGCACTTCATCCCTCGTTATGGCGCCTGTGCCCTCCTAGCTCGAGATCTCTTGGTCCTGGTTCGACTGCAGCGACATACAAATATTTCACTCCCTCGACTCTATGGTTGTTATGCCTCTGTTCTCTGTTCATTAAACCTCAGTTCTGTGGTGGTTATACCTTGGCGCTGTGGTGGTTATACCTCGGCTCTGTGTGGTTATACCTCGGCTCTTTGGTGGCTATGCCCAGATCTGTGTTGCTTATACTTGGCTTTGTCATTGTTATACCTCGACTCTGTCGTTGTTATACTCGGCTCTGCGGTGGTTTTAATCAGCTCTGTGGTGGTTATACTTGGCTCTGTGGTGGTCATACCTCGTCTTTGTCGTCATCATACCTCGACTCTGTGGTGGTTTGACTCGGCTCTATAGTGGTTATACTTGGCTCTGTAGTGGTCATACCTCGGCTCAGTGGTGGTCATACCTCAGCTCTATGGTGGTCATACCTTAGCCCTGTGGTGCTTTTACCTTGGCTCTTTGGTGGTTTTATTCGGCTCTGTGGTGTTTTTACTCGGCTTGGCCCTGTGGTGGTTTTAACTTGGCTCTGTGGTGGTTTTACTCGGCTCTGTGGTGGGCATACCTCGGCTCTGTGGTAGTGGTGGTCATACCTCGGCTCTGTGGTGGTTTTACCTGTGTTCGGCGTTGCATGGCTTACAGGTATGTATGCTGTAAATTGTGTTTTCAGGTGTGTTTTTCAGTTCTGGGTGCTATGAATTGTGCTTTCAGGTGCGTTTCCCTATTGGTTTCACTTTTTTTTATTAGTGTTTTTTTTTTTTTTTTTTTTTAATGTTTGTTCTCTGTTTTTGCATTGTTTGTAGGTCAATGCAGAAGCCAAGGACAATGCAGTTAGCTGGCAAGGCAAGGAGGACAATGCAGTTGGCAAGGAGGAAGGCCGGGAGGGAGAGGAATTCGAGGAGAGCAGTCTTAAGGTAGGACTCTGTCCTAACAGTCATATGTATGTGTTTATAAACACATTTAACCTGAAGGATATGTTCTCTATTGAGCTTCTTTACTGTGTTTTTAAACACTTGGGTTTTCTATAAATTATCTGTCTGGTTTTCTATGTTAATTAAAAGAATCTGAATAAATTGAGATATAAGGTTTAGGGTTTATGGTTTTCTGTAAATATTTAAAGTAAATTGGTAATTTTCTGATTTTTTGTGTTAATTAAAAGAATATGTGTAAATTGAGATTCTGGGTTTAGGGTTGATGGTTTTCTGTAAATTTTTAAAGTAAATTGTCTAGTTTTTTGTGTTAATTAAAATAATATGTGTAAATTGAGATTTCGGGTTTAGGGTTTATGGTTTTTTGTAAATGTTTGAAGTAAATTGTCTGATTTTTCTATAAATGTTTAAATATTTTTATCCACCACAGAGCTGAGAGCCGAGGTGTAACTATTTTATATTTTGTACATGTTTTCTCATACTATGTTAGTAATGTTGAGGTTTAGGGTAGGGTTTCTGTGTTAATTAGAAGGAATCTCTGTAAATTGAGATACAAGGTTTAGGGTTCATGTCATTTTCTCATACTTTGTTAGTAGTGTTGAGGTTTAGGGGAGGGTCTTTTTTGTGTTAATTAGAAGGAATCTCTGTAAATTGAGATACATGGTTTAGGGTTTATGTCATTTTCTCATACTGTGTTAGTAATGTTGAGGTTTAGGGTAGGGTTTTTGTGTTAATTAAAAGCACTCTGTATAAATTGAGAGATAGGGTTTAGGGTTTATGGTGTTCTTTAAATTGATATTTTGATGTTTAAATATTGGTATAAGCACCACAGAGCCAAGGTATAACCACCACAGAGCCGAGTATGTTAATAATTTTTTATATTCTGTACACATTTTCAATTAATTTCATGACATTTTCTCATACTGTGTTGTTAATAATGTTGTCTAAATTCTCATACTGTGTTGTTAATAATGGTGGCATTTTCTCATACTATTGTAAATTGAGATATACGGTTTAGGGTTTATGTCATTTTCTCATACTGTGTTAGTAATATTGAGTTTTAGGGTAGGGTTTTTGTGTTAATTAAAAGCACTTCATGTAAATTGAGATATAGGGTTTAGGGTTTATGGTTTCCTGTGAATTGATATTTTGATGTTTAAATATTGGTGTAACCACCACAGAGCCGAGTATGTTAATAATGTTTTATATTCTGTACATGTTTTCAATTAATTTCATGACATTTTCTCATACTATGTTGTTAATAATGTTGTCTAAATTCTCATATTGTGTTGTTAATATTGTTGAATCCAATTATGAATTCAATTTCTTTGTTCACACCCTCTGTTTATTGTTCAGGGTATCATTGGTTTGCAGTTTTTATTTTTATATTCCACTTCTTTTTAATAAATTAAGAGGTAGGATCATTCAATCAGGGTTGCTCTCATTGCAAGACACATTTTCAGAGTGGGGCAATGGGCCAAAATCCAAGTTGGAATTTGGTTTCATAGACCTTTTTTGCTTATGAATTCAGTTTATTTGTTTCAGAGTCTCCTTTATTCAATGATTTTTATTGATGAAGTCAGAAAGTAATTTTCACCTCCTTTTTATTGAGTGTTTTTTATTGATGAAGTTTGAAATGAATTTTGATGATACAGGTTTGTTGCCCACTGATATGATTAATTATAATTTGTTAGGATTATTGATTTTATCTGATTCCCTCACACAATTTCATTATATAAGACTGCTGGTTTGCTCCCTGTGTTGATATACTTGTTATTTAACAAGATTATTGGTATCTATTTATGTTCATTAAAGAGCATGTAATGTTCAAGGGATAGTTTTTTTAGATGCAATCATGTTGTGTTGTTAATAATGCTGAATTAAATTATGAATTCAAATTCTTTGTTCACACCCTTTGTTGATTGTTTAGGGTATCATTGGTTTGCAGTTACAATTTTTATATTCCACTTCTTTTTAATCAATTAAGAGGTAGGATCATTCAATTAGGGTTGTTCTCATTGCAAGACACATTTTCAGATGGGGCAATGGGCCAAAATCCAAGTTGGAATTTGGTGTCATAGACCTTTTTTTCTTATGAATTCAGTTTCTTTGTTCAGAGTCTCCTCCTTTATTCAGTGATTTTTATTGATGAAGTTAGCAAGTAATTTTCATCTCCTTTTTATTGAGTGATTTTTATTAATGAAGTTTGCAATGAATTTTGATGATACAGGTTTGTTGCCCATTGATATGATTAATTATAATTTGTTAGCATTATTTATTTTATCTGATTCCCTCACACAATTTCGTTATATAAGACTGCTGGTTTGCTCCCCTTGTTGATATACTTGTTATTTAACAAGATTATTGGTATATGTTTCTCTTCATTAAAGAACATGTAATGTTCAAGGGATAGTTTGTTTAGATGCAAAATTTATTATAACTCAGTTCTTAATCACTATTCATAAATATTATGATTGGATTCTATCAATGAATGTGGGTTGTCTTGTCACTCTAAGTACCAAAAATGATGGCACCAGCTATCACTTGTTTTAATGGTGTCATTGATGATTGGTATTATGCCTTTGAAAATGAGCAAGTTAGACACTGAGGCTAAGGCTATAACTCCAACAGATTAAAAAACTTGTAGGAAATAATTTTTTTTTGATATATAGGTGTTTGATGTATAACTTCATAAAAAATTTGATATAGGCTAAGGCTATAACTTCAATAGATTAAAAAACTTGTAGGAATTAGACACTGTTTGATATGTAGGAATTGGAAAGTGTTTGATATATAACTTCATAAAAAATCTGATATAAGCTAGGCTATAACTTCAAAAAATTAAAAAACTTGTAGGAATTACAAACTATTTGATATGTAGGAATTAGAAATTGTTTGATATATAACTTCATAAAAAATATGATATAGGCTAAGGCTATAACTTCAACAGTCTAACAAACTTGTAGGATTTAGAAACTGTTTGATATGTAGGAATTATAAGCTATTTGATATATAAATTCATAAAAAATATGATATAGGCTAAGGCTATAACTTCAACAGATTAACAAACTTGTAGGATATAGACACTGTTTTATACATACTAATTTGAAACTATTTGTAGCTTCCCAAACATCCATGGATGCTATCATTAGAAAACCTATTTGATCCTTACCAAAATCACAGTATATTGTGGTTACAAAAAAAAAGTCATGGCACCCTTATGCTTGATGGCTTCCATTGCCTGCATTGCCCAAAATTGTTGAGTTGACTTCCTTACCCAAGCATGGTGGACTGCCCAACATTCGATGATTAGGATGTGTCTGAATGTTGGCATATGGTTTACTCCAATTTGCTCCATGTAGCCATGGTGGGACTGAGTAGCCCAAGTGTCAACTTGTGTTACTAACCCCAACACTGATTGTAGGTGTCATATAAACACAGTTAGGATTCAAACATGCACTAGTAGGGGTATAAGAGGTGGGCCTAACCCCTGCTTTATAGCTGGGGAATTGGATGTTAATCAGGTCTTGGAATAATGGTGTTTGCTATGCAATGTGGTCCAATGTTTAGACATCAACCTATTTGCCTCAAACTGGCTTGAACCATGGTCTTCTCTGCTTGTCACCTTCCAACTCTTACTGAACCTTTCTTGCCTCTCTCTCTTGTCTTGTAAATTTCTTTTGATGTTCCTTATCTTCCCTTAATTTTTGTCTTTCCAACCTTTCCTTTTCTCGAGCTTCTAGTATTGCAATCCTTGCAACCCTCCTTTCATTGGCTAACTGCTTCTTTCTCTTTTTAGCTTCCTGAATTTCATTCATTTTATTTTCAGACTCGAACATTAAAGTCATATAATCTTTAGATGTGAGAAATTGTGAACTCCTCCCTAAATGAAGATAATCTGATGTTGAGTTCCTTGATGACGCCTTCACTCTCTCTACTGGTAGCTTTAGGAATGCACCAAGTAATCTCTGCTTTTCTGTTGCCCCACGCTCCTTCGGACCTGGCACTTGGATTTCATCTTCTAGGACAACTGAGTGTCCCCCATTGTTGTCTTCTTCAGGTAATTCATGCTGAATAGGCTCCTCTTCTAGTGATCCATTATCCACAAAATAATGAACAAGTTCATTGTTCAACCCTGATGGTTGTGAAGGCATATCCATGCTTTCATCCTCATTGGTGGTAGATACATTATTTCCAGTGATATTCATCACGACCTTTGCCAGCTATGATGGTGCACTTACTTGGGCTGGCATGGTCAATTTCTCATTGTCAGCTACATCAGTGGGTGTCACAGCCTCATTGGTATTGTTAGTTGGTTCATGACTGAACTGTGTCTCACTCACATGCTCAACATCATCACCACCACAGAAAAGCCCTTCAGAAAGGGACGTTATACCTTCAACAACAACTACATCTTCTTGGGCACCAACATGCTCTTCTAATTTCTCTGATTCTTGACCTTCCACTTCAAATTCTTGGCTACAACTGGTATCATGCATAAGAGCATCAAAATTGAGTGGCCATATACCAGTCCTCCTAAATCTAGCCTTGATATTAGAAGGTGTGAGAGCCCTTTTAAATGCTTTACTTGCAAGCTCAGCTAGCTCAAACCTCTTTAATTCCACCCCTAGATTCTTTGCCATCCACGAAGCTTTCTCGACCCTGAAATAGTTCTTGAAAGGCCCAAACATGCTCACATCAAGGGGCTGCAATCTGTGAGTGGTATGAGCCAACAATGTTAACAGGTCAATGCCCAACTTATTGGCCTCCTCGATTGTTTGCACAGCCATGTGGCTTCCATGGCCATCTAAAATCAATAAGTTCCTATTTTCAGGCGAGACACTGCTTGGTACAGAAGCAACAAAGTGGCAAAGAAAATTTAGGAACAGTTCCTTTGTCATCCATGCATTTGGATGTGGAGCCATGCATGCCCCTGGTTCACAATTCTGTATATAATTTTTTAGTTGAGTTTTACCTTTAAATAGATAAAATCCTAGTATTGATGAACTAATTACATTGACAAAGGCAATAATTGTGATCCACTCCCTACTCTAAGAAAATATCTTAGGCACATTTCTACTCCCTCTCTTGGCAATTACCCACATACCACAATTTCTTCCTGCCTGTAAGCCTGTTTCATAACAGTTCCATATTGGTCTGGGGAATATGAGTGTTGGTCATATGCAGTAGAAAGAGTGTTATAGAACTTGGAAACAATTGCAGGGCGTATATTTAAAGCCCAATCTCTGTTAAGGCCCTCCGCTGTATGTAACACAAGGTCTGGATGCCTCTTTTTAAACCCACTCCACCATTACTTACCAGGAAAACCATCTTTAAAGGGGTTTGGCCTCCCTTGATATATTTGAGCTACAATGGATTTAAGTTGTATAAGCTCTAACCCATGTCCCAATTGGGCCATCTCCTTACACCACTCGACCACCTCATCCTCCTCCTCTTCAGTCATAACTGTAACAGGCCCTCAACGCTTTGTATTAGTCAACCCATTTATCTAATAATGTATGTTAGAGGCAGAAATACCATGTTTTTTTTCATATGCATGGATTGAATATCCCTTAAACTCGATGTCATCAATTTCATCGAGCATGTCTTGCTTTTCCCAGCCTATGATGGCACTGATTTTTTTTGTTGAACTTGCGTCGCACTATGGTTGAAGGTGGCTCCGTGGCTGATGGTGGGATGGGATGACATGCTACCACAGGGTCCTTTTCAACTACATTGTTGGGAGCATTGGGAGAAATGAAATCCTCATCTGATGAACTGCTTCGCAATTGGGCCCCCCTTCTCCCTCGCCTCCTATTCCTTATCCGATCTGCAATAGAAACTCTTGGAATGGCTACAACAACCTACAATTTCAAACATGGGTAAGAAATTTGATAAGTATTATAGCACAAATGTATAGAGTAAACTATAATTATGTATGAATTCCAATATTATTGCTAACAACATGAAATATTTAGTTATTTTTTGTGAATTAATTGACATTGAAGTGGAACAGACTTGGTTTACCTGAACAGTTGAATTTAAATTACATTGTTATTATGAATTAATTTTTCATTATATTGTATTTCAATTATGTACGACTTGTAATATCATCATGAGAAATATATGTGATACCTACATGGATGTTAGCTACATGGACTTGTCTAAAATCAATAAGTTCCTGTTTTAACATGGACTTATCTTTGGACATGGACTGTGTGTTGGAACTATTTCTTGAAAGATTTTAATCAATATAAAGTCAATATCCAAATCTAGTTAATAAGAGCAACAAAAGGAGGAGGCAACTACATTTATACTGTAGGAAACTAGATTTTAAGCTTAAAAATTGATAATGTATTCTATTGCCTCTTATGCCTCTAAAGCCTGAACGAGGCAACTACATTTATACTGTAGGCAACTAGATTTTAAGCTTAAAAATTGATATTGTATTCTATTTCCTCCTATGCCTCTAAAGCCTGAACACTGACAACTACATTTTCTCCACACAAATTGTGTACTATGCCAATCTGCCTCAGCTTTCAACGCCCAACTCAGAATCTTTTGTTTTTCTTAGGAAAAAACTCTGCCCGATTTGCTTCCCATTTTTGCTAAAACAACGACAGCTTATACGGTGGCTTAAATGGCACATAGGCACTATTCCTATGTAGTTAGTAGGTTGATGTTCTTATAAATTTTGAAGGACACTGTTCTTATGGGATTGTGTGTTGGAACTATTTCTTGAAAGATTTTACTCAATACTGAACTTAAAGGTTTAGAAAAATTCCAACTTGAAATTTGGAGTAGATAATTTGGAGTGTCTTGGTAAGCTAGTTTGAACGCTCATAGCTTCTTTAATCTATGTGATTTTTTTATAAACATAACTCTCATTACTTATAATCTTAACATAAAATCAATTTAGAATACAGTATAAAGTCAATATCCAAATCTAGTTAATAAGCACAACAAAATGAGGAGGCAACTACATTTATACTGTAGGCAACTAGATTTTAAGCTTAAAAAATGATACTATATTCTATTGCCTCCTATGCCTCTAAAGCCTGAATGAGGCAACTACATTTATACTATAGGAAACTAGATTTTAAGATTAAAAATTGATACTGTATTCTATTGCCTCCTATGCCTCTAAAGCCTGAACACTAACAACTACATTTGCTCCACACAAATTGATGTACTGTGCCAATCTACCTTAGCTTTCAACGCCCAACTCAGAATCCTTTTTTTTTCTTAGGAAAAACCTCTGCCTAATTTGCTTCCCATTTTTGTTAAAACAATGACGGCTTATACAGTGGATTCAATGGCACACATGCAATTTTCCTATGTAGTTAGTAGGTTTTTGTTCTTATAAATTTTGAAGGGCACTGTTCTTAGGGGATTGTGTGTTGGAACTATTTCTTGAAATATTTTACTCAATATTGAACTTAAAGGTTGAAAAAAATTCCAACTTGAAATTTGGAGTAGCTAATTTGGAGTGTCTTGGTAAGCTAGTTTGAACACTCATAGCTTCTTTAATCTACATGATTTTCTTATAAACATAACTCTCATTACTTATAATCTTAACATAAAATCAATTTAGAGTACAATATAAAGTCAATATCCAAATCTAGTTAATAAGCACAACAAAAGGAGGAGGCAACTACATTTATACTGTAGGCAACTAGATTTTAAGCTTAAAATCATACCGTATTCTAAAGGATGTGGTGCCTCTTGTGGAGCGATAAAAAGGGTCTTTTTAACTCCTAATTACCTTCACATTAATTGTCAACCCAGGGACGACTTTTTGTTTCAAGAGTGTACTCAGTCTGAGGCGGCTATTTACTCAAGAGTAATGTTTTGCAGTATAGTGCTTAAAATCCAAAAGTAAATGAAAGCTTGTCTATAACTAAGTTACTTCAAAAGAATAAATCACACATTCAGAAAACTAGGCAGCTTATCAGTCAAGGGTTTGGCAGTGATAACCCATCCCTTTGGAAACTGATGGAAAGGAAATTAGAGCATAGACCACGGGTCTGGGAGCTAGACAGTGAATGCCAAAGCTCACTACAGCCTTAGATCGTCTCTCACACAAATGCGAGTAAATGGAACAGCAAATAAAGAATTGAACAGCAAATCTGGAATGGAACAACAATCGTACAACTAAGTCTCGCGAGTTGCAACCAAACGTAATCTATTAATCCAAATGCACTTTTCGCAATCAAATAACAATCTCCCACTCTTAAGGCAAATCAAGCAAAGCATATGAATGGAACAACATTAACTATTGATAAATTATAGAACAACACTAATAAATCCGAAACGCACACAACACGCTGGAATAATAATCTGATCAACCTTAATCAACAGGAATACGACTGTGCTCTCAAACAGAACGTCATTATTTCTGAATCCAACGATTATGAAGAACACTACCTCAAATGAATCTATGACACAAATGTTCAATATAAAAGCTCTGCAACGGAATAGTAAGAATATTCGGTTAAGACTTAATAACATGCAATGAACTCTGAAAGGATTAATAACTTGATGCAGGGTTAATACACGATTCTATCTGTGAAGACCTCAATGATTTAATTTTAACAGAGCATGTAATATCAATTCATAAAGTATATCAGATTATCAAATAACAACGATGAACAAACCACGCGGAAATCAAACCGTAGTGATACAGAAGCAAGTGTCCTCCGGGGCCGGGCCCTTAGCCTCCAAGGGGACACCGCTTGAAGCTAATCCAGTAACAGAGGTGGAATAATCACCGTTTTCATTAACGCATCGATCAAAATACATTGAACCAGCTTCTCAACGAAACTTAATAATCAAAGTCGTATGTTTTGGCGTAAAATTACATAAAAAACGTATCTCCAATCCTCCCCCTCTCTGATCTCTGTTCTGATTTAAATAAAGAGAGATCAGAGAGCAGTTACAATAAAGATGAGTACAACATGATTTCTATTACAGAATTAGATTTTTTCCAACCAATTGATCAACAAGAAGAAGGCGAATTTAGCTTTGCAGCTGAGATTTGGAGGACGGCCGCAACCACAGATCTGAGAAAATCGTGCTCAAAGAACTCTGCGAATCTCTCAACACAGGCCGAATTTGGGCAAACCGTTATTTGTTAAGTTAATTGGGTCCGTTCTGGACAAAACCCATGTTCCGGATTTTCCAGATTCGTCTTCATTTGCTCAGAATCTCAACCGCAAAACTGTCACTCCTTATTCCAGCGCATTTCTGAGTTGGCACTTTTAATGATCAAATCTTCAATCTGAAATTACCTTGGAGGCTAAAAATGGTGAATAATGTTATAACCAACTTATTAAAACTATCATTGATAAAATAATTCATAATTATCAATTTATTAGAAATAAAGGAAGATAAATAGTTTTCATCCATAAGAGCATAAATCATTTATAAAATGGATTTAAATGATAAATTATAACAAATGATATAATAGAGAAGAGTAAAAATGGATGAAATAAGTGTTACAAAGTAGTTGTATTCACGGCCCAACACACCCCCACACTCAATATGTTGCATGTCCTCATGCAACGAAAACTTGAATATATTGCATGTCTTCATGCAACCCCAAGACAAAACCCATGTGTTAACCAAGCAATAAAAATTTGAGAACAAATGAATGCTTCCTTAATTAATGAATATTCAATTTTAGCAATCTTAATGAAGGCATAACAATTTTTACATTGACATTCAACTATATGTGTGAAGTTGCAACAAAATATGATATAGATAACAACAAACTTCATTAACCATTTTTTCAAAACTACAAACCAGATTTTGTTGAAATGTTGCAAGTAAGTTTATAATATATGAAATGTCTCCATGATCCAAAAATCAGATCATTTTGATGCACGGATCATGAGATATAAACAAAATGGCTGTAGGTGAGAGTGCATGATTTCCGAAATTTTATGAACCAATTTATCTTGAAATTATCTGGGTTTGTATTAATGATACATCTGTGTTTTCCAGAAATCACAAGAATTGAGTTCATGGTTTTTTTTTAAAATATTATGGAAATCAATTTCTGCATTGTGTAAAAATGAAATTGTATGCCTTAAATGAGAAAGAAAATTGAAAACATCCATCATGCGTAGCAATTCCTCCCCCTCTCTGAAGAATTAGCATGCCCTCATGCGATGCTAGAAAAAAATTGAGGTGGTTGCTACCAGCTGTTGAATTCTATGCTTGGTGTAAAATAACATGGAATAAGGGAGGTGTTGAGAGTGAATAAGAATAGCAATGGATGATAAAGAAGATGAATAACATAGTCATAAGAAAGAAATGAATGAAAGGAACACTCCCCCATACTCGAAAATGATATGCTGCTGAAAAAGGGAAAGTGGTAAAGATGTGGAATGAAAGATGATAAATAATGCTCAAAATGGATTTTCATGAAATTCTCCTAAATTCGTAATAAATCAGAAAATTATGCTATTTTACCTCAAGTTTTACCTCCAAAAATGTGGAATGACATATATGGATTGGCAGTTGTTGAAGCTGATGTAGGCAGAGTTGGTGCTGAAAGTGATGCAAAAGGTGGAATCCAGGTAAGCACATCATGTCTGAAGAATTGTTCACGTTCGCGAGTTGCTCGAGCCTCTTCTGTTAAGTGCAATAGTGTGGTCATGCTATGAATAGAATTCTGCCCATACTTGTTGTTTTCCTGCAAACAAAACACTATTTGGCATACAATGTTCTTGAATCCATAGTGTAAGCAATAGATAAGATGCATGCAAAAATTTCAATCAGAAAAACTTATCAAATCAACAAGTTATGGCAGAGTGCAGTAATCATATCACATGCAATCCCATAATGCATACATTCCCCCCTCAAATTGAAAAAGGAATTCCATGACCATAAAGCATATGAGAGGTGTTGTGCTGATGGCAAGGCAAGGGAATGAACAATATAGCAGTGAATGAAGCAGAGTACACATGTCAAGGATAGGATAGCGGGAGTTATGGTTATAATGAGAGCAGAGTGTGTAAAGATAGTTATGAATAAAAGATAGGACGCTTTGGATTGATGATAAGTTATGAAAAAGAGAAAAAAGAACGACAATATGCGAAAAAGATGCTTTGCTGACTGTATTCTAGCTGAAAAATGATGTGATTGATCATAAAACAATTTATCATGCATAAAGGTTCAAAATAGGGAAAAAAAATTAAGGAAATAACTTCTCTGATTAAAAAAAAAGAAAATAAGAAAAAGGGTATTATAGTAATAATTGACGATAAGATATAACTTCAATACCATAAGCAGAGCCTCTGCTGCCAGCAGGCGTCCATAGCCTCGGCAGGGTTGCTTTTTAACCCATATGAGCCAGGATCCTCAATTTATAAATAGAGAGTTACAGTGTTGTTCTACAGAAGAGATCAGTGTGCTGGCGTGGTAACCAGATAACCACACTGCCATTCACTGGGATGTAGCAAAAGTGATCAGGCCGGCTCGTGATGAGACCTCCTGTTCCAAGGATAATTTGACTGTCCAATGGATCATAACCCTGGTGTGGTGGCCATAATGGGAATGTCACTTTCTTACAACCTTATGAACATGGTAGGCTGGCTCGTAATGAGACCCCCTATCCTCCATCTATGAACAAAATTTTGTTATTACACAATTTTATGATAAAAAGAGGGAGGCTCAGTACTCCTTAAGAGCAGGGATGGTGGAAGAAGTTGAACATGTCAATAGAAAAATATACCCATAATCTCATTTATTACAGACAGAGAAGATTATAACCAGGAAGGGTGGAACCAACATGGTATTAAGATGATCAATCAATATCATGTTCAACAGAAAACAATGCAGTAAAGTAGTATATAAATAATTGTGTCGCTTTTGAAAATAATCTATCATCAAGGAGCTGTCCTGTTAAAGATCATAACGTAAATGATATTAACTCGCTTCAATAGAATCCATAATTCTTGTCCTTATAAAAATAGTGTACTTCATGCCATGAAGGGGAATCAGTAAAATGTGGTTGAGATGAACTAGGAATAATCCCACAAGAGGAAGGAAAGGTTGCTCTCAAAAATACTCCCAAAGGGTTGCTCTTTTGAAGGAACAACAAAAACACTCAAAAAGTGGTGTTCCGTGTAGGGAACAGCAAAGGAAATGCACACCAAAAAGCAAAAATACACATAAAAAAGTATGAAAATGCAAATGTCGTTCCTTTGGAAAAAGGAACAGCAAAAACACACGTGTCGTTCCTGTGGAAAAGGAACAACAAAAATGAAAAGTGCAAAAAGTGCTATTCCATTCGGAAAGGAACAACAAATCGTGAAAGTGCGGAAGTGTTGTTCCACTTGGAAAGGAACAACAAAACGTAAAAGTGCAAAAATGGTGTTTCATTCGAAAATGAACAGCAAAAAGTGGAAATGCAGAAGTGCTATGCCATTTGGAAAGGAATAGCAAAACGTGAAAATGTAGAAGTGGTGTTCCATTCGGAAAGGAACAACAAAAAGTGGAAGTGCAGAAGTGCTGTTCCATTCGGAAAGGAACAGCAAAACGTGAAAAAAGAACAGCAAAAAGAGTCGTGGAAAAGGAATGGCAAAATGACCCGTGACAAAGGAACTGCTTGACCAAAAAGGTGTTGTTCCTTTGGAAAAGGAATAATAAAACGAAATTGCTGTCCCTTTGAAAAAGGAACAGCAAAACGACAACAGTGCACACAAACGTTGTCCCTTCAGAAAAAGAACAGTAAAAATGCACAAGCATGAAATGCGAGCACGCAAAGAATGAATTAGCTGTTCACTGTATTGATGCTGAAGATGGGTCACAGTTTAAATGAAGCAACACCTGAAACACAAAATATAAAAAATATCAGAAAAGAAACACGTTTTATTTAAAAACAATATGTAAATAACTAAATTAAGTGACAACAGCTATGATGTTATGTCAAAAAAATGATCTCTTTGAAAAATATTTTGGCAGCAGTGATAAGACATGAATCTTCCAATGGAAATAAATTCTTCATTTCTTCTATTATGAATCCATTGGGTAATGAGTTGGATTAAATTCCTTTGTTTCATTTAAAATTTCTTTCAAAATCACTCGTCCATAAATTGACCTTCTTTTTCTCCTAGGACCTGCAAAAAACGAGTATCTACCTGCAATAAAACATTAAATCATGGAGAAAGAGAGGTGTACGGGCTCCCTTAATCCAAGAATTATGAAAAAAATTAACAAGTAGTTACTCTGTATAACAAATCCACAGAGAAAATAACAAAGTAAAATTTATTTGTCACTTGCGGGAGAGCAGTGGTCGACCATACTAACCAGCAGTGTTTTAATCACAACTTCTTTGTTTTTCATCCAAATTGAGTGATTCCAAAGCCAAATGAGAGCTAATTCAAAGGTTTATTTGCAATAGAAACAGGTTTTAAAATTTCAATGATATGCTATGTCAATTTTGTTTAGAACAACCTGCATAGTAGAGTCATTTTCGATTACCCAATCTAGACCAACGATTGATATTTCAAGCATAGATTCTTCGTTTGATGTCAGATTCAAATGATTCAAATTGGAAATGAAAGTAGATTCATTTATTTATCTCCAATAGAAACAGGTTTTGAAGAAAAGAAAAATTGATAGGTCAAACACTGTAAGGAACAGCCGGAAATACATAGTTTTAAGGGTGCTGATTTACGATAGACAGTCAGTATTTTGATCATAAATTCCCCATACGATATCGAAAATGAGTCATTCCAATTGCATTGTAAACTAGATTCATAGGGGAATCTACCATAGAAACAGGTTTTAAAAATTCATTCATTTAGGCCTCCAAAAACTGACTGTCCCAACTCTGTTCCTGAGCTGCCCACTAGACAGCCGGTCAATGTTTTGGTTCTAACTTTTTCGTTTCAAATCCAAATTGACTGATTAAAATTGGGTTAGAAAGTAGACATCAAGGGCTACCTAGGGTAGAAACAGGTTTTAAAAATATTCATTTTTGGTCCCTCAAAACATGACTGTCCCGACTGTTTTTCCAGAAAATTCATCAAGCCCGCAAGCCAAAAAAATGATATTCAAGCATTTTTTCAAATTGGTGATAAAAAATAAATATAAGTGTTTATAGAATTTTTATTTGCAATATAATTCATCTACATACACAAAAAAATTGAAATATTTATCACCGATGTTGATTTCGATAGCGTGTTGCAACAAAAAAAACAACTAGTTTTACATAAAAAAACAAAATGCATTTATTTATTCCCTTATTTATTTTATTTTCTACACTAACCTATTTGAAAAAATGAATATGACTACGTATATGAGTACTTCCAGTGGAGCCATTTTCGAAATAAGGTTTCACGTATACACATACCCAAATTTGAAAAATGCATATTAATGAAAATTAGGGTATGAGAAGCCAACTTCCCTTGAAAAGATGGAGTCAAAAATTGTTGAAGCGTGGAGCAATGTTGCAAACAAGTGATGGAGTGAAACCAATGTTCAATATATCCTTTATATTCTTGATTTCCCATAGCCATCATATCATGAAGTTCTTGAGCTTTTAAAATGACTTGTTGATGCAAACTAGAAGTAAGCTCATTTTCTTCCATAACTTCTACAATTTTTGAATTTGAAACATTTTGAATCTCATTGTAAGTTTTCTCTAATGGCGCATGTGAGATAGAATGGGTGGGAAGGGTGGGTAAATTTGGCAGTTCAACACTGTAAGTATGTTGTACTGGTTTATTGTGGTGAGGGTATGGAATTAGTTGAGCAGGAAAATGTGTAAGGAATGGAGCATTTTGATGATGTGGTTGATTGGGTTGTGTGAATGGTTTTGATGGGCAAGCAAGGTGTTGTGGAAGAGCTGGTGGAGAATATGGAGAATGTGCTTGTGCTACAAGATGAGGGAGACTAGTCATGCAATCATAAGGTGAGCCATGCCAAACTTGTAGACAAGATTGGTGGCTATATTGAAATTGACATGGCTGCCCTAACACATTAGTATTCCATAATGAATTATGCAAGTAAGAAAGTGAAGAGGAAGTGTTTTGAACCATACCTGTAGGCCATGATTTCCATGGTTTTGACCTTATTGCAACTTCCTCACCTCTTTGATATGCTACTTCCATCCTAGATAAGGAAGAACAACCATCTATGGTATGCTCCTTTCGGTCATGAGTGAAAAACACTTCATCCAATTCTTGATTTTTATGAACCTGCAAAGCATCCAATTTTGAACTTAGAGAGGTAATAAAATCAACTTTAAAATGTTCAAGTAAATCATTGATTTCAGCTCTTATGTCTCCTATTCTTGTAGCAGATTTGGAAAAGAAAGAACAAACATCTCTAGAATTCTTACCAGCCTTGGAGATTCCTCTTGAATACTTTATGCACAACTCACAAACATCATCATATGATAACTGAAAAACATCACCTTTTCCTATCAGATTTAAGAGTTCTAAAAAATCATCTTTGATTCCTTTAAGAAGGAGTGTTTTTAAGATCTCTTTTTCCAAATGCTTATGCTTTGATTTTTGAAGGTTATAATGAAATCGATCTACATAATCCTCCAAACTTTCATCTTCCCCTTGTATTATACTGAAAATCTCTTCATTGGATTTGCAATAGTCTTGGTACTTTTTCAAGAATATGTTCTTCATGTCCTCCCATGATTGGATGCAATTCCCACCTAGGCTCATGAACCATCGGAGAGCTGCTCCTTTTAGAGTAAGAGGAAACACTTTCAACCTTTGATCATTAGTGTAATAATCATATCCTCTACAAAGTATTTCGAACTCAAATAAAAATGTATCCGGATCTTCATTTGCTAAACCATGAAAATTTGGTAAAGATGGGGGAATTATGTGCATTTGTGTCACTCCTCCTAGATCTTTGATAGGAAATTCAAAAGTAGAAACGTGAGCCATTTCTTACCATAATATAAGATGTTCTTCATGTGTTTCTTCGAGGCTCCTCTTCAAATGTTCCTGTCGATCGGTTAGTGAAATGGGTGGTGCTTACATCACCACTTGAATGAAATCATGTGATTTATTTTTCAAAATTTCTATTTTTTCCCTAGTCACTCACACAAAAATTCAAACATCTATTTCTACCCAACAAAGCAACAACAAATCTGTTAGGAAAGCAGAGAGTGGAGCAGGGCTTTTACATGCTCCGCACGTAGGTTCTTACCTTCCGTTTTTAAGATCCAACTCTTCCCTAGCAGGCACTCATCAGATTCACACTACCCTTTAGAAATGGCTACACTCTCCCCGGCAACGGCGCCAAAATGTGGAGCGATAAAAAGGTGTCTTTTTAACTCCTAATTACCTTCACATTAATTATCAACCCGGGGACGACTTTTTGTTTCAAGAGTGTACTAAGTCTGAGGCGGCTATTTTCGAAAAGTGTGTTTTTCATGTTATAGTGCTTAAAATCCAAAAGTAAATGAAAGCTTGTCTATAGCAAGTTACTTCAAAAGAGATAATCACATTGAAGGAAAACTAGGCGCTTATCGGTCAAAGGGTTGACGTGATAACCCATCCTTTGGAAAGCTTGATGGAAAATTGGAGAGAACATAGACCACCAGTGCAGGGTATTTATACGGTGAATGCCGAAGCTCACTACAGCCTTAGATCGTTTCTCACACCAAAACAACAAATGCGAGTAAATAGAACAAAAAATAAGGAATTGAACAACAAATCTAAAATGGAACAACAAACGAACAGCTAAGTCTCACGAGTTGTAACCAAACTTAATCTATTAACCCAAATGCACTCTTCGCAATCAAATAACAATCTCCCACTCTTAAGGCAAATCAAGCAAAGCATATGAATGGAACAACATTAACTATTGATAAATTATAGAACAACACTAATAAATCAGAAACGCACACAACACGCTGGAATAATAATCTGATCAACCTTAATCAACAGGAATACGACTGTGCTCTCAAACAGAACATCATTATTTCTGAATCCAACGATTATGAAGAACACTACCTCAAATGAATCTATGACACAAATGTTCAATATAAAAGCTCTGTAACGGAATAGTAAGAAGATTCGGTTAAGACTTAATAACATGCAATGAACTCTGAAAGGATTAATAACTTGATGCAGGGTTAATACATGATTCTATCTGTGAAGACCTCAATGATTTAATCTTAACAGAGCATGTAATATCAATTCATAAAGTAGATCAGATTATCAAATAACAACGATGAACAAACCACGCGGAAATCAAACCGTAGTGATACAGAAGCAAGTGTCCTCCGGGGCCGGGCCCTTAGCCTCCAAGGGGACACCGCTTGAAGCTAATCCAGTAACAGAGGTGGAATAATCACCAAGCTTTCATTAACGCATCGATCAAAAATACATTGAACCAGTTCTCAGTGAAACTTAATAATCAAAGCTGATGTTTTACAGAAATTACATAAAAGCGTATTCCCAAATCCTCCCCTTCTCTGATCTCTGTTCTGATTTAAATAAAGAGAGATCAGAGAGCAGTTACAATAAATATGAGTACAACATGATTTCTATTACAGAATTAGATTGTTTCCAACCAATTGATCAACAAGAAGAAGGCGAATTTAGCTTTGCAGCTGAGATTTGGAGGACGGACGCAACCACAGATCTGAGAAAATCGTGCTCAAAGAACTCTGCGAATCTCTCAACACAGGCCGAATTTGGGCAAACCGTTCTTCGTTAAAGTTAATTGGGTCCGTTCTGGACAAAACCCATGTTCCGGATTTTCCAGATTCGTCTTCATTTTCTCAGAATCTCAACCGCAAAACTGTCACTCCTTATTCCAGCGCATTTCTGAGTTGGCACTTTTAATGATCAAATCTTCAATCTGGAAATTACCTTGGAGGCTAAAAATGGTGGATAATGTTATAACCAACTTATTAAAACTATCATTGATAAAATAATTCATAATCATTAATTTATTAGAAATAAAGGAAGATAAATAATTTTCATCCATAAGAGCATAAATCATTTATAAAATGGATTTAAATGATAAATTATAACAAATGATATAATTGAGAAGAGTAAAAATGGATGAAATAAGAAATAAGTGTTACAAAGTGGTTGTATTCACGGCCCAACACCTCTAAATACTGAATGAGGGAACTAAATTTATACTATAGGCAACTAGATTTTAAGCTTACAAATTGATACTGTATTCTATTGCCTCCTATGCCTCTAAAGCCTGAACGCTGACAACTACATTTGCTCCACACGAATTGATGTACTCTACCAATCTGCCTCAGCTTTCAATGCCCAACTCAGAATCCTTTGTTTTTCTTAGGAAATCCCTCTACCCGATTTGCTTCCCATTTTTGTTAAAAGAACGACGGCTTATACGGTGGGTTCAATGGCATATAGGCACTGTTCCTATTTAGTTATTAGGTCGCTGTTCTTATAAATTTTGAAGGACATTGTTCTTAGGGGATTGTGTTTTGGAACTATTTCTTGAAAGATTTTACTCAATACTGAACTTAAAGGTTTAGAAAAATTCCAACTTGAAATTTGGAGTAGTTAATTTGGAGTGTCTTAGTAAGCTAGTTTGAACACTCATAGCTTCTTTAATCTACATGATTTTCTTATAAACATAACTCTCATTACTTATAAGCTTAACATAAAATCAATTTAAAATACAGTATAAAGTCAATATCCAAATCTAGATAATAAGCACAACAAAAGGAGGAGGCAACTACATTTATACTGTAGGCAACTAGATTTTAAGCTTAAAAATTGGTACTGTACTCTATTGCCTCCTATGCCACTAAAGCCTGAATGAGGCAACTACATTTATACTGTAGGCAACTAGATTTTAAGCTTAAAAATTGGTACTGTATTCTATTTCCTCCTATGCCTCTAAAGCCTGAATGCTGACAACTACATTTTCTCCACACAAATTGATGTATTGTGCCAATCTACCTAAGCTTTCAATGCCCAACTGAGAATCCTTTCTTTTTCTTAGGAAAAACCTCTGCTCGATTTGCTTCCCATTTTTGTTAAAACAACGACGACTTATACGATGCGTTCAATGGCACACAAGCACTGTTCCTATGTAGTTAGTAGGTTGTTGTTCTTATAAATTTTGAAGGGCACTGTTCTTAGGGGATTGTGTGTTGGAACTATTTCTTGAAATATTTTACTCAATATTGAACTTAAAGGTTTAGAAAAATTCCAACTTGAAATTTGGAGTAGCTAATTTGGAGTGTCTTGGTAAGCTAGTTTTAACACTCATAGATTCTTTAATCTACGTGATTTTCTTATAAACATAATTCTCGTTACTTATAATCTTAACATAAAATCAATTTAGAATACAGTATAAAATAAATATCCAAATCTAGTTAATAAGCACAAAAAAGGAGGAGGCAACTACATTTATACTGTAGGCAACTATATTTTAAGCTTAAAAATTGATATTGTATTCTATTGCCTCCTATGCATCTAAAGCATGAACAAGGCAACTACATTTATACTGTAGGAAACTAGATTTTAAGCTTAAAAATTAATATTCTATTCTATTGCCTCCTATGCCTCTAAAGTCTAAACGCTGACAACTACATTTTCTCCACACAAATTGATGTATTGTGCCAATATTCCTCAACTTTCAATGCCCAACTCAGAATCCTTTGTTTTTCTTAGGAAAACGCTCTGCCCGATTGCTTCCCATTTTTGTTAAAATAACAACGACTTATACGGCGGGTTCAATGGCACACAGACACTGTCCTATGTAGTTAGTAGGTTGTTGTTATTATAAATTTTGAAGGGCACTTTTCTTAGGGAACCGTGTGTTGGAACTATTTCTTGAAATATTTTACTCAATACTGAACTTAAAGGTTTAGAAAAATTCCAACTTGAAATTTGGATTAGATAATTTGGAGCGTCTTGGTAAGCTAGTTTGAACACTCAGCTTCTTTAATCTACATGATTTTCTTATAAACATAACTCTCATTACTTATAATCTTAACATAAAATCAATTTAGAATACAATATAAAGTCAATTATATCCAAATCTAGTTAATAGGCACAACAAAAGGAGGAAACTACATTTATACTATAGGCAACTAGATTTTAAGCTTAAAAATTGATACTGTATTATATTTCCTCCTATGCCTCTAAAGCTTGAATGAGGCAACTACATTTATACTGTAGGAAAATAGATTTTAAGCTTAAATTTTGATATTGTATTCTATTGCCTCCTATGCCTCTAAAGCCTGAACGCTGACAACTACATTTGCTCCACAAAAATTAAAGTATTATGCCAATCTGCCTCAGCTTTCAATTCCCAACTCAGAATCCTTTGTTTTTCTGAGGAAAACCCTCTGCCCGATTTGCTTCCCATTTTTGTTAAAACAATGACGGCTTATACAGTGGGTTCAATGGCACGCAGGCACTATTCCTATGTAGTTAGTAGCTTTATGTTCTTATCAATTTTGAATGGCACTATTCTTAGGGGACTATGTGTTGGAACAATTTCTTGAAAGATTTTACTCAATACTGAACTTAAATGTTTAGAAAAATTCCAACTTGAAATTTGGAGTAGCTAATTTGGAGTGTCTTAGTAAGCTAGTTTGAACATTCATAGCTTCTTTAATCTACATGATTTTCTTATAAACATAACTCTCATTACTTATAAGCTTAACATAGTTTCTCAACTAAAATAATGATAAAGTACTCAATATAATGAATAAAATTATTCAAGAACAACCAAATACCTGTATGTCTCCAGCAACGCTCCAACAACTGATGAAGAGAATGAATGTAACAATGTGCACAAACTCTGTCTAGAATGTAACACTGAGCACACTCTGTCTGGATGAAGAGAATGAATGTAACACTGTGCACACACTTTGTGTGGAATGTAACACTGAGCACACTCTATCTGTATGTCTGGAACACTGTCTGAAAACGATTGTATGTTTGCAAAATGTAAACTCACTGTCTGAAAACTCACTTTCTCAAAATGATTGTATGTCTAAAAAATGAATGGAACATTGTCTGAAAACTCTGAATGTATGTCAGCAATAGTTGAAGAGTATAATGAATGATTCAAATGCAGCAAGGGTTGATGTTTTATAGTTTTATGATCTAGAATTTAATTGGTAGGGCATATTGGCATGGATTTCCATCTCCCAAATTTAATTCTATGTTGTGGATTGATTTGTACATGATCCAATGCTTGATAAGATTTCAAGGGTTGATCCTTATGCTTTCCTGAATTTAATTCCTGTAGTTACAGGGTTGTTGTGTTTCATTCTTGAAATGAAAGGTTGGGTGAACTATTTCTTGAATTGAATGGTATCATTTAATGTCTTCAATAGGCTGAATGGTTAAACAGACATGTACATATGGCTGACACACATTTCAACTATTTTTGTGCAGATTTTACCCAGTCCTTATGCAGGACTTACCCAGTCCTTGTGCAAGTGTTACTTAGCAATGGGATCTATTGCCCCAATGCAAAATCAGTGGGTGACTGTTTGATGGGATAACTGTACTTTTGGATGGAAAGCATTGTAATGTTTTGTAGTTCATTTTGCCTTAGTTGGTAATTCAGAACTGGAGGTACTTGAGACAATAGGCCTTATCAACTTGTGATTTTAATACTTGGTGTATGACAGTTGTTGGTCTAATAAAAAACTGGGCCAATTTGGACATATTTATATAACTTATATAACTTAATTTCAAATATTTCTGTGCTGAGTTTGTCATTTTTTTTATGGATGTGTGGGACCAGTACTATAACTACTATTGGTCCTTGCACAAAAATAGAAGCCTCTCCCCTAGTCCATGTATGTTTCGATGCATTATACAAATGTGAATCCAGATATTTAAAGGCCGAAGGTTTAGTATTTATGTGTTTAACATAACATGCCAAAAAGGGCATTATACAAATGTCAATCGGGATATCTAAAAGCTGAAGGCTTAGTATTTATGTGTTTAACATAACAGGCCTAAAAGGAACGATGTATGGGAACAGGGTTGGGTTTTGAACCAAGGACCTCTGTCTCACAAACCAACATGCTAACCGTTACACCACAAGCCTTATTTATTTAATATTTTTGAATGAAATTATATTTAAACGGATACAGGTTGGACTGGTGGAGCTTAACAACTAATTGCGCTTAACGCTAAGCATAAAATTAATGCAGAAGTTAACCATTAATTAATCTCTAGTTAATGTTAACGTAATTTTCGGAGGTAGTGCCATTTTTGGCGGAATTTCTAATTTTGGAAAGTTAACTGGCAGTTCCTCCAGTTTTGGAGGAGAAAATTGGGACAAAGTTGTTTTGGTCATAACTCACTCAATTTTCGACTATTCTTGGAGTGTGAATAGTCAATTTCGACTTTATTTGACATTCCAGAGCCATTGGTGAGGTTTTTAGAGCCATTAGAGGACTTTTGAGCATGATTTTTTCTTCAGAGAACTTCCAAGGGACGTTAGGGCCACCAGGGGCCATCAACAGAATGAGGCCTAACCAGGGTAGCTAGAGGCCTTAATTAGGAAAAAAATAGTAATTTTTGGATGTTTCATACATTATGGAATCATTGGTGAGGTTTTTAGAGCCATAAGAGGGCTTCTGAAGGCCGTGATTATTCAGATAAGTTCCAAGGGCCACAAGGGGTCAGCAGGAGAATGAGGCATATCCATAGCAGCCAGTAACCATTATCAGAAAACCAATAGTCTATTCTAACTATTTTTGACATTATGAATCCAATGGAGGGATTTTCAAAAGCTTTTTAGGACTTCTGAAGGTCTATATGCTTCAGAGAAGTTTCAGTAAACCTAGAGCCAGGGGGTGTCACCAGGTGTTCATGGAGACGCAACCGGAGTAGCCAGAGGCCAATTTCAGTAAGTGAATAGTATATTATGAATATTTTGGACATTATGAATCTAATTAAGGGGTTTTCAGAGCCATTTAGAGACTTCTAGAGATGAAGAAGCCATAGGGAAGTTTCAGGCAGCCAAGGGCCACCAGGGGTCGGAGGCCTAGATTGAGAAGCTAGAGCTCATTTGGAGCAAATGATCAGTCTATTTTGGGTTTCTAATATATGATGGAGATATTAGAGAATTTTTTAGGGATAGAAAATAATTTCTTAAGGATTTAGTGCCACTGAGAAGATCAAGGAAGCTTAAGGGCACTGACAGAAGAGGTCAAGTCTAAGGGAACTGAGATCCATCTTCAGAGAGATAACAACCATTACAGTGGTATAATGGTTTTATAAACCCAATGTTACAGTACAAATAACCATTAGAGTTGAGTTAGTAACTTGTAAAATAAAATTTTCATCATATTTCCAAAGATCCAAGTCAATTAGAATAGGCTTAAGGAGATGTAGCCTACGACATTTGGGTGAACTCCTATATTAATTTTGTTTTTATGTGTTGATTCTTATTTTATGCACTTTATGGTTATTTTACATGCTTATTATCAGCAAAAACAAAAGTTTAATTCCTCACACATAAAGGCTTAAAACAGTTAAAAACACATACACCTGAATCAAGAATTCAATTATGTATAGTCAAGTATAAGCTAGATATTAATTTGTTTAACTGAGTGGGAGGTGCTTGAAAATCATAACAAGTTATCCAACCATTTCATATCAGGTGGTATCAGAGCACTAGGTTGCTTTCTTGATAAAGCACTAGGTTTCTTGCTTGACAGAGCACTAGTTTGATTGTTTGACTTGAAAGATGTTTAATAGTGCAAATAATTTGACTGTTTGCAAATTGACTGATGCTTACAAGTTTAATTTTTCTAGAGTTGAAGGGGAGCTACTATTACCTAAGTCTAGAGGAGGAAAATAAGGAATGAAATTATTTTCCTTACCCAAAGGACCTCAAGGCAACCCTTGAAGCACAAGAGGGATTGTTTGCAAAAAAGGCTGCTTGAAGAAGAGATACAAGTTGCAGAAAATAGCTTCAATCTACAACCATATTGTTAAGAAGATTTATCAATTGTTTTTAAAGGTTTGCAAATTTTTTTGAAGTTATTTATTTCATTTACATATATATTACAACTTCATCAAGTGAGGTTTTAAAATCCTCCTCATTTACAAAACTCTTTGATGAAGATATGAAGCGAGACTTATACATCCTGAAGGATATGGTGAAAATTATGTATGAAGATGGAAGAGAAAGCACTAGACTTCATGATAAATTGGTTGCTATGAATCAAGAGAAAGAAGGACTTCTTCAAAGAATGCATGAGATGGAGATGCAACTCCATCAAGCCCAAGAGGCCTTAACCAAACACATGCGTGAAGCAGAGGTATATCACTCAAATTTTTCTTCAATTTTCTCTTCAAGATAGATGTGTAGGTTCATTGAAAAGCACACTAGAGGTATAGGGTCCAAGTTGATGTTAAAAATGGGCTATCAAACCCATAGAAAGAGGAGCTATTTCACCTGCCCCCAAACAAAAACTTGAAGATAGAAAGACTCGACGGTAGACCTCTGAAAGAGAGGAAACTGAATATTCAACCATATGGGGAAGTATTATCTGTTACATTTACTCCGGCAAATGGAAAGAAAAAAAACTGGAACCCGGCCCCCTCATTTATCGTTTTTTTCCGTTTCGTGGTTGATGCCATAATGATCTTTGTATTTACAATTTTCTCACGGCCTTAATAGAATGTCTGCCCCTTTTAAACCTTTTGTATAAGAAAAACCTTTTAAAACAATAAACAAATGTGCCTCATAAAATAGATAAAAACCCCTCTTTCCTTTGAAAAAAGCAGAAAGAAGTGGTGGGCCCAGAAATCACAATCGCAAGCAGAAGAGGTGCGAGAATACTTTGGGCTGAGGAAATCGTGATATGTGATGAGCGATGGAGCGATGGAGTGATACGATGGGAGGTGTAGCAATGAACGTGGAAGATTGCATGACATGATGAGCGATGGAGGATAGGCCAATGCGACAAGAATGGGGTGATGTTGCGATGGTGCGATGCGCGATTATCGCATTGGCGGAAGTCGGGAGAGCGGGAGTTAGCGTAGCGAGAATGCTGCGATCACGTGATGTGATGAAGGACTATTGCGTCAGCGGAAACGGATGGTGGGTGTTAAGTGCTGGTGAGAGAGCGATCGTGTGATGCGATGATGCGATGCAATCGCATCGATGGAAGGGAGATGTCAGGTTCGGCACAGCGGGAATCGCGATATGCGAAGCGTGATTATTGCATGGGGAAGTCGGGAATGAAGAGTTAAGCGCTGTGGGAATGAAATTTTGCGATGCGATGGCGCGATGTTATCGCATCAGCGATGAGCCATCGCATTGGGATTGTAGGAGACGACAATTCAAAAGAAAAAAGGGACTTTACGGTAAAGGGAAAAAACATATAAAAAGGTAAAAAATGTAGAGTTAAAGGGCCAACGAAATAATGGAAAAAAGGGCAGAGTTGTGTTTTTTGGGCCATTATTCATTTGGGCATATTTTTCGATCCAGAAACCGATTTTGGGAGTGTGATATACCATGGAAAATATTTTTCTGAGCTACTTCTGATGAACATGCTTAGAGTATGATTTGCACTGAAAATCATGTGCAGAACACCTTTGATAACCAGGTAGATAAAAAGCCCCTTTGACCCTTGGTGACGAGCTGTGAAAGACTATCATTGGCTTTATGAAGATATTAGCTTTTAAGGTTTCAACTTATCACATATGGAAACATAAAATTACATAAGAATGATAATAAAAAAAAAGTACCCTGTTTTCACCTCAAAACCATGTTTTGTGGTGAAAATTACACTAAAATTAAAAGAAAAACTCTTTGACTTTTCCAGATACTATGCTTTGAGTTTATTTGGCATCCTCATGTCCTTGCTAATATTTATTGACACTTTCATTATCTATTTGACTATGGTGGAACCCTAAAACCTAATGAGACCAAACCCTATGACCTAATAAAATGAACTGCAGAGTGAAAATGAATCATAACTGAAGACCATAGAGAGGAGAACCAACAAGTATTTTTCATGAGGGATAATTGATGAAGTGAGCCCAACCACCAGTGGATCCATGACCTAATAAAGTGATAAAAAGTTACAGTATGAGACTCCTACTATGCAAATGTAAAAGAGAAGATTTTGATCACTTATGGCAGTATGACAAGACTGACACTAACATTGGCTCCAATGGGGATGGTGGCTCCTTGGAGGTGCTAAGAACATCGTAGACCTAGTACCCTTATCCATTGGGCAATACGGTCAAAATACTTCAAAGACTGAAAATTGACACAAAGCAGACTGACTCGTGACTCAAACCATGACTGTAAAATAAATCAAAACTGGCAAACCTTACACATATCATTAAAGTTTTATAGCCTTCTCTTCGGGCCCCAAGCTTCAATGACTGTGTACTTGAAATATTCCCAAAAATTAATATGGCATGTATAATTACTATGACATAATTTCAAAGAATCATCTTAAAAGTAATAGTGCTTCAAGAGCCTACCATTCACTGGCCCTCCTGGGCAATCTTGACCATCCATCTCTGTGAGTAGAAAAGTGTTCTGTCCTCTGTATGCTGAAATCTTATATGGTCCTTTCCACAGGTTATCGAACTTACCATGCTTTCCTTTGTCCTCATTTTGTGCATCCCATCTCAGCACCACATATTCTAACTGAAATTTGTCTGCTTTCATTTTGCAGTCATAGATTTTCTTTATTTTTTCCTGCAACGAGAAAGTATTTTGAGAAACTTCTTCCCCTTTTTGCTGAAGGTGGATCATTTGGTTGATCCTTCGCTGAATATCATCCTCTTCGCTTCCATATTCTTCTAGTAATATCATGACTAGAACTATAAGTGATGTAGGAAATATTGAATCAGTGCCATAAACCAATTCGAATGGTGACATTACTATGGATTTCTTGCTACTAACTTTGTCAGCCCATAATGCGTTAACAAGTTTTCGATGCCAATTCCTCTTATTCGCTTCCAACATTTTCTTGATTATATTCACCAAAGTATTATTTGATGACTTTGCTAATCTGTTGGCCTGCTGGTAGTATGTTGTCGAGTGGCCCAGTATAATATTGTACTTATGGAAGAACTCCACCATCTTCTTGGATTTAAACACCGCTGCATTATAAGTTATGATCTTGTGAGGGAAACCAAAACGAGACAAGATATTTGATTCTAAAAATTGAATAATTACCATATCCATGGCCTACCTTACTAGATTGGCCTCAATCCATTTGGTGAAATAATCGGTAGCTGTCAAGATCCATCGATGTTGTGTTGATGATGTGGGATGGATTTCCCCTATGAAATCAAGTCCCCACTGCTAGAAAGGTGCATTTACTTGAACTGGTTTCAAAGGAAGAGGAGGCAATTTCCTTTTTCCTTGAAAGACCTAACACTCATGGCAGCTCATCACTGTTTTATACAAATCTGAAAATGGAGTCGGCCAATAATATCCTACTCTCAATACTTTTTTAGTTGTTGTTTTCCAAAAAAAATGACCAACACAATCACCTTTATGAAAGTCATGCATCACCTGCTGAGCCTTATCTTCAACCAAACAATTAAGTAGAGTACCTCCTAGATATTTCCAATAAAGAGCAGTTTTTAAAATATAGAATTTAGCAGACTTGAGTTTTAGTGATCTACCTTTGCTTCTAGACATCCCTAGAGGTGGCGAAAGATGCTGAAGAACATAAACTATGTCTGAATATCATAGTGATTGGATAAAATTTTCTAAATCTGGAATAAGCGAACAATCATCCTCATCCTTCGACATTGCTGCTATGATATTTATGTCCAGGGCACGCAGGTTTGATTGTGCCTTTATTTTCACTAAGCCTTGTCCCTTGATTAAATTTGTGGGAGATTACTTGTCCCTTGATTAACTTTGTGGGTTTAATCTCCAAGTTATATTCCAACATTGCTGCTATCCACTTGCCTCTTCTTCCCTCCGGATTAGTTTGCTATAGAACATTTTTTACTGTTGCATTAGGAACATATGCTATGGTATGTGAATGCAGAATGTACACTTTGAAATCCCTTAATGCTTTTATAAGAGCCAATTCTTGTTTTTCAATGATATTATACCGCAAGGCAGCATCTCGAATGGTCCTACTAAAATAAGCAATGGGTTGTTCAATCTGATCTCTCTTGCATCAATACCGCAACCATGGTATGCTCCGATGCAAATGAAAATATAATGAAATCTTGAGTGTAATCGGGACTAGTCAATACTGGGGCGTTGGAAAAAGCAAACTTTACCAAATTAAATGACTTCATAGCATCCTCGCTCCATTTGACACTGCTGTCCTTTTTCAACATATTAGTCATTTCTCGTAAATGCTCCGTCAAATTGGGTATAAATCTACGTAAGAAGTTCATCTTACCATTGAATGCTGAATCTCCTTTTTGTTACGTGGGAAATCTATGTGCTGAATTGCCTCCACTTTTGAAGGGTCGATGTGAATACCATATTTAGAAATGATATAACCAAGGAGCTTTCCCTCATCCATAGAAAAAATACTTTTCTTCGAGTTGAGAGAAATCCCAAACTTTCTGCATAGCCGAAATACAATCCTCAAGTGGTGCATATGTTCATCATCAGAACCAGAAAATACTGTCAAATCATCTAAATAAACAATTAGAAAAACATCCTTCTCATTAGCAAAAGTGATGTCCATTGCTCGGTGAAAAGTGGCTCCAACATTCTTCAATCCAAATGGAATTTTGGCGTACTGAAAAGTTCCCTAGGGTGTTGTAAAAGAAATTTTGTCTTGGTGTTTTTCATGCACCAAGATCTAATTATAGCCTAAGTAACCATCAATTAGTGACATGCACGATGCTCCAACTACTCTTTTCAGAATATGATCCATCTTCGGAAGTGGGTAGTTATCCTTTAAGGATATTTTATCGAGATTCCGCAAATCACCCATGCACAACCTTATATATCCCCGTCTTTTTATGCACTGAGACTAAATTTGAAATCACTTCGCAGGTAAATGACTGGGAACAATGATGCTCTTCAATACTGAAAAAATTTGTTTACCTCTTTTTCAATGGATGGAAGCAACTTTGGATTGAACCTCCTTAGCGTCTATCTAAATGGCTTCTGATCCGACTTGATACGAAGAGTATGTTGAATTATATTTTTTTCATATACCTTCAAATATGAATAATCCCATGCAAACACATCAGAAAATTCAGAAATTAATTTAACATACAGGTCCTTTACCTTAGGAGACAATGCTTTTGATAACTTCACAAAATTAGGCTTGTCAGCTGTTCCAAGATTGACATCCTCAACTCCTTTATCAGTAGGCACCAAGCTCAGCTTTCTTGCAACATCATCTTGATCAAAATCTCCTCTAAAGGCATGAGACCTCTAGGAATGACATTATCTTTCAGTTGTAAAAGGTCCATCTGATTTTCTTCAATCTCTTGTTCACCGGTATCATAATCACCACTTATGGAAGCATTCTTGAATTTTCCTTCATTCTGTAAAAAAGCATTGATTTCGTTGTCATCCCAAAACACTTTCCAATACCTTAAATTATCCGGAATAGCAGGCTGATGTTTCACATGAATTTCAAATTTGTTGCTGGAGTTCATTGGAATCTTCAAATTGCTTGCAGTGGTGGCAAGTGAATCTGCAATAAGATTTTGAATTCGGGGTACTGCCGTCAAATTATATTCAGAAAGCATCCTCAGGATGTCTAGGACTGCATTTTTGCAGGCTCTCAATCATGGATTCTTTTCTTGATACTCTCCCTATACCTGTTTGATTACCAACTCGGAATCTCCATAGACAAAAACCATTTTTGCATTTAACTTCTTCAAAATTTTCAGACCTGCAAGCAAAGCTTCATACTCTGCTTCTTTGTTAGAGCAGTCAAAAGCTAACATATAAGCACATACTCTAACATTACTAGGAACTCTGTCAGGCTGGAAAATAGGGCTCCGAATCCATATTCCTATACCAGCACCGTCCTTACCAAAAGCTCCGTAAAAATCCATGCTCCAAAGGCCTTCCTCTTCTTCTAGATGCTGAAATTTTGTTTCTTTCTCTACCTTACCTTGACTAATCTCTTCATTTTTCTACTATTCACTGACCTTTTGCTGCTGGCAGGTAGAAAGCTCATAAAGGCTTGATACTTTTTCTTTTTCCTGTTTAAGGAATTTCCTAAAATTCTCTGAAATTTCTGGTACCTTATGCACTTCTACCAACTGAACATCTTCATCATTAAAACCACTATCTGAATATAGTACAAATGATTCTAAATATGTATGTACTAATTGGATGATTAATTGGCTTCTCTTTGCTATTGATCATATATTTCATTTTATTTTCCCTGTATATCTTTCTCAATTGACCGAACACAAGAATGGTAGCATAAGAGAAATCAAGTTGTATAGTTCCCTTAAGTTTTGCACCCCACGATATGGAAAAAATCATATCAATCCGTGGTGGAACGTCAGCAACAACAAAATCCATAAAAACATTATTTGCTGGGATTTGATCTAAAGATACTACCAAGTCTTTGATAAGACCAATACAACGGACCCTACCGGAGTCAAAGGAATAAAAATCATGGTATTTGCGGGTAATATCAAGACCCAACTTCTCCATAATGGCTTTAGGCATCAAATTGTGAGAAGCTTCGGAATCCAACATCGCATTGTGTAAAATGTACTCACGCAATCTAAGACTCAGGTAAAAGGGAGGGACTTCACTATCTTCAGACTGAACTTCTATGGCAGGACCAAAAATGAGTTCAGGATGATCATCTTCGATATTTACTATATCTGACATAGAGTCTATTTGCAAAATTCTAGATACCTGATGTTTATAAGTGTTGTTCTTCATCAACTCGGCTAAGGGAATGGACACCTTCAACTTAGCAATTTCATATTCTAAATTAAAAGATGAAACCTTTTCTACCTCTTTGACGGGAAGATATTTCTTCTCCACTTTCTCCTTTGCTGCACTTGGCTAATTATTCTTCTCATCCGCAATTTATTTGTCGAGTATACTTTGTTGGAAGTTGGATCAGTGGGTTCTTTCCCTTTCCTCTGAATATTGAAGAGTCATTCTTTGATAGCAACTCTTTCCTTTTCTGAATGGGATTGATTGGCACATCTCTGCTCCTCAAAGAATACTGCTTCTGCTGTGCTGACAAAGCATTCATATATCCTCTTTGATAATCATCGGATCATTCCTTTAGAATTACGTCATTGGCCAATATTAAATCTTCATCTCTTCAAGTGTCTGGAACCACTGCATATTCTTCATCTTCTGTTAGAAAAATGGGCGTACCATTGGCAGTGAAAAAATGATTAGCTTCAACTACCGGATCATCATCGTCATCTGTTTCCATTCCCTGAACATAATTTTGCTGCAAAGGAGTTTTGATCTACTGCTGTTGTGTTGTTTGGTCTTGCGTTTTATGTTCCCTCTGCTTGATTCAGAATTGGGGCTGCTGCTGCTCTGAAATTTGGATACCTGATTGGGGCTTTAGGTCTATCTGAAACAATCAACCGGTCAACCATATTATCCACTGTTTAGATCAAAGTATCCATCTTAGATCTGAAGGAGATGCTTCCTCCTTTATAGTCACTCTCTTTTCAGCTCTCGTCCACTCTCTTTTGGCCAACAGATTTGCTTCTACGCTTACAATAGTTTTCTGCATATCTTCAAGTGTGGTAGGATCTCGTTCTTGTAACTGATATGCCATGTCATCATTGAAACCATCTGGAAATTTGAGAAAATCTAACCCCATGGGGGGTTTGAGGTTGGCCTAAATAGAAATATTGTACACTGCATTAAACCTCACATAATAATATTGTACACTTTCACCCACATTCCTTTTGATATTTTCATACCTAGAAAAAATTTGGAGTGGGTTTTTATTTACCTCCCACTGGTCTAAGAATTGTCTATGTAGCTCCACCAAAGTGTGGATAGAGGCTGTTGGTAAGGCTCTGAACCATTTTTGAACTTCACCTCCAAAATCTGGACAAACAATCTCACAGTCACATTTTCTACCTCTACCTCATGAAGGTCAAAGAATTCATTCATTATATCAACATGTTGTTGCGATATAATAATTTGAGTGGCATCAAAAAGAGGTATTTTAATTTGGTAATAAACAGGCATATCATTCAGATTCTGAGGTAAAACCAGGGGTGCATACTAGGCAACCATGACTTTAGGTGGATTTACAACAACGTTTGAACTACTAGTATTCAAGGGAGCTATTGATGGAGAAATAGGGTGGTAAGTTGGAGGGGAAGGGTAGGTATAAAATGAGGTTGATAATTGATTTCAGAAATTGCAGGGAATACTGATGAATTCAGGGTAGCGGATGCTGATTCTGATGATTCTGAAAGCTCAGGGATGTTGGTAGCAGTGATAGTGTAGTATACCTAAGGGGGATAATATAAGGTACAAAGGGAGGTACCCAAGGGAATAACAGGATGTAATAATATAAGAATGATAAATAATTGGGCCATAGTTAATAAATAAAGTGGTTAACCCACATTATGTAAGGGACCACATGTAGCTAGGGAATAAAGTGATAAGCCCATTGTATTGGATGTATGGTATTGAGATACCCATGGTAACTACCCATGGTATTGCATGTATGAAACCTATATAGAGGCTAGAGTCTCTCCATTGAGAGATGGCAAGGATTATTGTATGGGCAAGCATATAGCTTGTGGAGTGATCTCCTTCCTTAAGGAGTGAATGTATGGTGTTGCCCTACCTTAAGGGTTTTGATATTAATGAAGATCTAAAGTTTTATCTTCTATGGTGTTATTTCTTGGGCATATTTTCCATTTTTATATATTTTCTTATTAGATCTACTACAAGTGGTACCACTTTATTTATTAACTATGGCCCAATTATTTATCATTCTTATATTATTACATCTTATTATTCCCTTGGGTACCTCCCTTTGTACCCTATATTATCCCCCCTAGGTATACTACAGATAGATGATTGAGAAGAGTTGAAGATATAATCGTCAATTGATCTGTTTTACTTTTGAATTTCAAGGTCTACAAGAAACTCTGGGTCTAACATTGTGTCATCAAGGGAAATTTCAGATTTGGTTCTGAACAGAGAAAGCTCAAAACACTCATCAAAAGGGATGTCTTCAATGAACTTGGGTCTAGGGCTTACTGAACTTTCTTGTCTTCTTATTATTCACGGAATAAGGTTAGGATTTTCAAATATAGGGGGAGGATTTGGATCAAGATTGGCCCTTGTGTATTTTCTTGAAGCTAGTGTGGCCAAATTTCGAAATTTTTACTTTGCAATGTTTTATTTCAGCCTAGCAAATTCTAAAAATCATCATCCAAATTTCAAGAATTTATATGGAAGATATTACCGGGGCGATCATTCTTTCATTTTATATTTTTCCCCAGTATGGTCGCCACTATGTTATCACCTAGATTGACCTCAGGATGAAGGAAGGAAAGCCAGGGTAACCAAAAACCATGCTTGACCTTGTAGCTAGCCCTACAAGGTAGGGAGAGGGCTATCTCTGTAAGGAATCTCAGTCAAAGATGACAACGAAAAATGATTTTAGGCTAGGTATGGTAGCTCTAAAATTTTTGATAGATTTTGTTGGTGTTTATTGGATCAAATGGAGTCGGGTAGTTTAAGTCTGGGAAATTAAATCATAAATGCAAGGTATTCTATGGGGCAAGGTAGGCATGGACTTTAACACCTTTGGCTTAATGATGTGAAGTGTTTAAGACTGGTGAGGAGCTAAGGAGGGCATATGAGATGAATCCTTCCCCAAAAGTAGAAAACATAAAATATTGAATGATTTCCCAAGGGAAAGCACTGTAAAAATGGATTCTACCTATATAACTTGAAAAAATTCAACAGAAATCAATGGAATGAATGATGGCATACATAGAAAATTTAAAAGATGATTACAAGAGAAGAAATTGTGCTAAAATTCCATACCACAGGGATCCCATAAAAAATAGTTGCAAATCTTATTAATTTCCTGCCAAACTGATTACAAATAATGTATAATCAAGCTTAGAGCACCCAAGTGATTCTAACCTTTTCCAACCCCCACAAATGACTGAAAAATTACATTAAATAGACTAGCCTCAGGGGGTGAATCCGTAGAAACAGGAGTTGTTTCACCTACCCCCAAACAAAAACCTGAAGATAGAAATACCCAACGGTAGACCTCTGAAAGAGAGGAAACTGAATATTCAACCATCTGGGGAATTATTATCTGTTACATTTACTCCAGCCAATGGAAAGAAAACAAATCTGGAACCCGGCCCCCTCATTTATCGTTTGCTGTCGTTTCATGGTTGATGCTGTAATGATATCTATATTCACAATTTTCTCATGGCCTTAACAGAATGTTCAACCCTTTTAACCCTTTTCCGAAAGAAAACCCTTTTAGACCAATAAACGAATGTGCCTCATAAAATGGAGAAAAACCCCTTTTTCCTTTGAAAAAGAGGAAAGAAGTGGTGGGCCCAAAAATCATAATCGCAAGTGGAAGAGGTGTGGGAATACTTTGGGCAAAAGAAATCATTATATGCGATGAGCGATGGAGCGATGGAGTGATACAATGGGAGGTGGAGCAATGAACGTGGAATATTGCGTGACGCGATAAGCGATGTAGGATAGGCCAATGCAATGGGAATAGGGAAATGTTGCGATGCGCGATTATCACATCGGTGGAAGTTGAGAGAGCGGGAGTTAGCGTAGTGGGAATGCTGCGATCGCGCGATGCAATGAAGGACTATCGCGTCGGCAGAAACGAATGGTGGGTGTAAAGTTCTAGTAGGAGAGCGATCACACGATGCGATGATGTGATGCAATCACATTTGCGGAAGGGAGATGACGGTTTTGGCGCAGTGGGAATCGCGATAAGAGATGCACGATTATCACATCGAGGAAGTCGGGAATGCAGAGTAAAGCACCATGGGAATGCGATGTTGCGATGCGATGGCGCGATGCAATTGCATCGGCGATGAGCCATCACATCGGGATTGTAGGAGACGAAAATTCAAAAGAAAAAAGGGACTTTGCGGTAAAGGGAAAAAAATATAAAAAGGTAAAAATTGTAAAGTTAAAAGGCTAGCGGAATAATGGAAAAAGGGCAGAGTTGTGTTTTTTGGGTGATTATTCATTTGGGCATATTTTCCGATCGAGAAACCGATTTTGGGAGTGTGATATACCGTTGAAAACATTTTTCTGAGCTACTTCTGATGAACATGCTTAGAGTATGATTTGCACTGAAAATCACGTGAACACCTTTAAAAACCAGCCAGAGAAAAAGCCCCTTTGACCCTTGGTGACGAGCTGCAAAAGACTATCATTGGCTTTATGAAGATAGTAGCTTTTGAAGTTTCAACTTATTACATATGGAAACATAAAATTACATAAGAATGATAATAAAAACAAAGTACCTTGTTTTCACCTCAAAACATGGTTTTGAGGTGAAAATTACATTAAGCTTAAAAGAAAAACTCTTTGACTTTCCCAGATACTATGCTTTGAGTTTATTTGGCATCCTCATGTCCTTGCACATATTTATTGACACTTTCATCACCAATTTGACTATGGTGAAACCCTAAAACCTAATGAGACCAAACCCTATGACCTAATAAAATGAACTGTAGAGTGAAAATGAATCATAACTGAAGACCATAGAGAGGAGAACTAGCAAGTATTTTTCATGAGGGAAAACTGATGAAGTGACCCCAACCATCAGTGGATCCATGACCTAACGGAGTGATAAAAAGTTACAGTATGAGACTCCTACCATGTAAATGCAAAAGAGAAGATTTTGATCACTAATGGTAGTATGACAATACTGACACTAACAAGATTCACTAGTTTGGTCTTATATGTGGGTGAAATTCCTAAAATTTATAAGGTGGATTTTTTTTTTTTTAAATTTAATTATTTATTTATAATTTAATACTATATATGTATATATATTATATTATATAATATATATTATATTAAATATATTTAAATATTATACTAAAAACATAATTCAAACTCAATAGTTCACGCATTTTTTAATGTATTATAGAAATGCCAATCCGAATATTTAAAGGCCGAAGGTTTAGTAATTATGTGTTTAACATAACATGCCAAAAAGGAATGGTGTATAGGAGTTGTTAGTCATCAGTAAATTTTGCTGATATCAAAAGATGACTAACTTATAATCCTAGATTTCTAGAAACAACATTTGAGAAATATTGTGAGTTATAGAAATCTCACTGCCTTCATCATCCTAATTTTAACTATTTTTCACTATATTTTCCTCTCTGCCTCTTAAAAAGTCTACCCCCACTACTGTAAAAGGGATTTTTCTCATTTGGCCTGTTTGCCTCATTTCATTACCTCACTTTCACCCTCATTCATAACCCTTTTTCTTTGAAAAACCCATTTCCCCCTTCTCAAAACTTTCATCAGTCCCCTCATTCATCATTTTCCTAAAAAAAATATTAAACAATGTAAAAATCCCTTTTTACATTGTTTAAAGTTAAAATTTAATCTATCGGGCCCTTTTAAACCTTATAAAAACCCTGTTTTTATAATAAACCTGCCCTCTTTATGAAATAGGCCTTTAATCCCCTCTCAGCCTAAAGCCTCAGCTCCCTCACACTCACATGACCCTAACCCCGACCTTCCGCTATTTCTCAAATCTCCTTCCTGTTTCGGCCCCCATCCCCTTTTACCTCCACATAACTGTCCCCTCTGCCTATTCTTAGCCCCTTCCCCCTATACAAAATATGCCTCCACCCGTTCATTATAAAACCCCCGCAAACCTTATAAATACCCCCCTTAAGCTTTGAAAATTAAAACATGGGCCCCGCCTTCCACTTAGCCCTGCCACCCAACAACAACCCGACACCTATCCCCAGGGTCCACCCTCCAAACCTGCACGCTGCTCCTCGGATCATTCTGCACCATAGATCTCATCATTCGAGATATGACGGCCCAGATCCCATATTGCATAGAAAATTGAGATGGGTTTAATAACCTCCACCCATGCGAAATAGGTGGTTTTCCACCTTCCACGCATCGATCTCCTAATGGTATCGCACGACCATCGCACTAAACCACTTACTGCCTCCAATCCACACGATAAACCCCCCGGTTTATCAAAACCGCCTTTCATCCCCGCACCAAAATTTAAAGTTCTACCTAGTTTCGCCTTCGTAACCCCACCTCCTGCTCCTTTCCTCCCTCTGCAATCAGCTCCTGATAGCCTGAAAGCCCATGACATTGCAGTAAACCCTCCCACAGGTTTTAAAGTCTAATGGTTTGTGTTTGTGCAGGTTTTAATGGTGGAGGATTATAAAATGCCATCCCACAATCCGAGAACGATGAATGAAACCCCTGGATGATGATCCAGGGGTATTAAATCCAAAATTACGGAGATCAGAGGCCTTCTTAGGGTTTTATCGAAGATGGAGCATGCTCATCGATGGATCATAAATCCTCCAACACATAAAGAACACATCCCTACACAAATGAAAAACGTAGACAGTCAAAGAAGCAACAAAAGAAAGGAAGATTAGAAGGATTAAGAGATAATATTAATCAAAGGGTAAAAACAGAAGATTAGCTAGGCAGACAGTGATTAAAGGGATAAAGGCAAAATATCAAGGGAAATAAAATAAACCAGGAAGACCAAACAGATTAAAGTGAAGTGATAAAGAGCAGACAAAAAAGCATAAAGACAGAGTTTAAGGCTTAAAAACAGAGATTACAGACAGACAAAGGACAAATTAATCCAATACAAATTCGAATGACTCAGTTCACAACACTTATTCCTCTCAAAGATATTTTTAGCCACCTAAGTACCTTGTTTCCTTCAAGAAATATTTAGGCAGTTATTGAGCTAAGTCAGAGATATTTTATTTGTCAAACAGTTATTGTAAAAGTTATGAATAAGTCTTAAAGTCAACACATTCACCTATTTTTCCTTTTAAGTTAAGATAGGAGTTCTTAAAACAAAGAAATAGTTGCCAATATTCCTGCCTTGAGCCTTGCATGGTCTTCAAGGTTAGGAATGCACTTATTTTGTAATAAATGATACTCAAACCCTATCTTAGGCTTGACCTCCTCATTTGTAGCATAAATACTGCATATGAACTCATTATCTTGTTGGCATTTGATGACTCTTTGAAGTAATACATAGTCTCTTGGAAGTTGAAAAGAAATTGAAGTCCTGGAACTTGTGGATGTCTTGGTTTGTTTGTTGACGGAGGAGGCTAGATCACTGGATCCTTGAGCTTGGTTGTTGGTGAAGTCCTTCTAATATGTTATTTTTATTTCATGTTTTCATTATGTTTCCACCTTTCTGTGTTGCAGCATAATAAAATTTTTAGGCTAATAAATGTCGTTTTTAAAGCATCTTAGTTCTTTTTATTCTTCATTGTCTTAATGTTTTATTTCGCTAGGACATTTCAGAGCATTCTTAATTTCTCTTTGGACCCCCTAAGCCTCTTGATTTCATAAATAGTTGAATACATTTGGTTTCAAGCATGATTTATGGTTTTCCTTGCTTACTTGTTGCCACTTAAACACTGTTTTTGAAGTCTCTCTCTAAAGTACCATTCTTTAAAGTCTGCCAAAGACGTTTTGTTTCGATCATACCCTTTGTACTTGCTTGACTAATTGTTTTAGAGTCTTCATAATTATAATCAAAGATGTTTAGGAGTTCCCTCTTCTTTAATTATAGTTATATGTGTTCCTTAAGTGTTTTATGTCCTTGAAGGTGAAATCAATAGAAATTAAATGAGTTTCTTGCCTTCTATATTTCATTGTAAAAGTTGTCTTGAAGTATTACTTGCTGAAGTGTGGATTGTAGAATTTATGGTTTGCCCTGTCTATTGATTTCCCCTTTATGTTCTTATGATATTTTAAGTCCCTTTGTTGAGAAGTGCATATGATAAAGGATTATTAATTTCCCTTTACCCTAGTTTTCATTTTTACAATTGATGTCCATCTCATAAACCCCCCTTAAAACTTGAAGATCTACTCTCCAAGTTAGATTTTCCCTATGATACTCCTTGATCCACTGATGAACTTATCATGACTTCCATTTGACTCCAATTCCCAATGACTCATAGATTTCCTCATTCTACCTATGCTTCTTGATCATTATGTCCAACAAAAACAAACAACAAAACCTCACACTTAATAACTAGCCTAAAATCAACCCTACAAAGCAAACAAGTTCATATCCCTTGCAAACAAATAGAGAGATCCCTCTCCGAGTCTAGGAAAGGTAGGTCCTAGGGCTCTAAAGACTGGTTCCATGTTGCCTTGTCATTTGGTATACCAATCTACCAAATCATGGGACACCAACATTCTGGCGATCACGGTGGGACCTTCTGAGTCAGTGACAAACTAAGTATACCTTAGGACTCTAGAAACCATTATTAATCATAGAAAACTCAACTGATAGCCAAAAGTAGACTTTTTTTGTTTCGCCATCTTAGCTAAAAGATGATTCAGGTGTAGAATACTCTTACAAATCTTAGAACTACAAAAAATAAACTTAGAAAACCCCAAAAATATCTCTAGATTGGTTTTTTATCAATTACTGGTGGTAGAACATATATATTTACCTTCAAAACATCTAAACATTTCCATCTAGCGACTCCACTAGCCCCAGTAGGCCTATTACTTCATTAGTTCTTTTAGATTCCCTTAAGATTGTATCAAATTAGTCCTAAAGTAGTTTAGAAGCCTAGTCCCATATTTTAGAAATTTATTTAACACTGTGAGAGATTAACCTTTTGAAAACAATCCTAAAAACTTTCATCCTCTCCAAATTTTGAGTTTTAAATCTGGCTTCACATAGGTTCAATACCAGATCTCATCCAGACCATAATCCTCCTACAATAGTTTATGATCCAGAAAATATTTTGTGGCAAACTTCTAGAGTTGGAAATTTAACTACTGTTAGGACCATCCAAAGAACAAGATCAGTCCCAGAAAACCTTATACTCTTGAAATATCCTCACTTTGAATTGTACCATTCAAAGAACCTATTTAGAACCAAGTCACATAGTGATATTGACCAATCTGGCCTTGAGCCCACAAATTTGCAGTAGAATTTTAGCAGAGAAGCATCTCCTTCCACTCCTCTCGAATTTCAGCTTCTCCACCACTTCAGTTCTTTCCATAGAAAATCTGCTCATAATCAACTTGTTGGTCCAATTATTTCCAACACATCCATCCATATTTCCACTATTCAAAACACTCCATTTCATCCCACTTTCACTTCCACAAATCCACCTCTTGTAAATCTCCCATTTTCTCCCACCATGGCAGCATGGTATGCCCCATTAGTGTTACTACAACCTTTGGTTCCTTTGCCAAATGATTATCAATCAAGAATTCTCCATTTCACTGGAACTGAATCTAGTACCGCCCAACAACATATAGATAAAATGGATGATACTTTTGATTACATGGAAATATAATAAGAAACCATTAAGATGAGAATATTTGCCCAAAGTTTAGGAGGAGAAGCCAAAAAATGTTTTAAAATCTTAACTCCTAATAGCATAAATGATCTCCCTTATTTATACCAAAAATTCATAAACAAATGGGAAATTAAAAAGAACCCTCTCCAAATCCTTTCAGAAAATAGAAACCTTAAAAGAAGTGTTGGGGAAAGTGTCCATGATTATTGCACTAGATTTAATAGTGTCTACAATGCACTTCCTCCAAACATTAAACCTCCACTAGGCTTAGCCTTAGCAAAATTTCCTAAAGTCTTTGACCAAGACATGGCCTACCAGCAAAGAGAAAGAGACCCCTTGACCTTAGAAGATATGCAGAGGGGAGCTATAAGTGTATAAGAAAATCTGATTGAGAAAAGAGCTAGGTTGAAATCAGAAAAAAGAGTTACATATAAAGATGAAACAATGGCATCAACCTCATCATCTCATGCCAAAATTGATAACTTAGTAAGGGTAATGGAAAAAATGTTATAAAAGATAAATTTAAATGATAGAGTGCCTCCTAGAGAGAACCAAATCAATCCCCAAAATAGAAATAGAAATCCCAATTTTAGAAGAGACCCTATTCAAAATAGACAAAGAGATAATGACCAACAAATTAGGCCCCCTTTTAAGGAAAACTATGTAGATCAAGAAGAAGAAAGGGATACAGAAAGGTTGGAAGAAAATCATGTGAATTTAATAGGATCTAACAGTGAGGGTGATGCTTTCCTCATTGAAGAAGAACAAGGATTCTTCTCCTCAGAACAAACTAAAAACAATCATGAGGATTCTAAAGACTACCAATTGGGGTTTGAAAATGCTATAATGGAGGTTCACAGACAATATGATATTAGAAGAAAAATGAACCAAGAGACCTCCAAGAATAAAAACACAGAAAATTCTTTTAGGAATACCTCAGAAAATCTTCCTAAAAAGACAACAAACAATTCTAACACTGTGGCTAAGAAAAGTGACTTAAACAAAGACAAAATTAGCGAGCCAAGTGTTGACTGAAGCTGCCCTAGTACCTCTGCTAGTGGCCCTGAGAAATATGTCCAAAATAACAGTCCTAATAAAACTCAACAGATCATAATTGTTGAAAAGACTATGATTGAAAAAACATATGTAAATATGTCAAAAACATTAGTCCCTTTTACCCTTGAGGGTGAAATTTCCAAAATCAAAATTAGCACACCTTTAGTTGAACTAGTAACTCAAGATGTATATAAAAATCAAGTTTTAAAAGATATGAATACAAGAAATGATACTGATACTTTAAACTTGACATATGATAAACAAAAATTGTTGTTTGGTCCTGAAGTAGAAGGAAAATACCAAGAAGGAACTATCCCTCCATTCTATGTCATCTTAAATACACACAATAAGATCTTACACAATGCCATGCTAGACTCTGGTGCCTCTCACAATCTCATGCCAAAAGTAGTGATGGAAAGATTAGGCCTAGAAATTACTAAACCTTACAAAGACATGTATTCCTTTGATTCAAACAGAGTCAAATGTTTAGGCCTAATCAAGGATTTATGTGTCAATCTGGCACAAATTCCTGCTAAGGTTCTAGTTATGTACATAGTTGCTGAAATTCCCCCAAAGTATGGCATGCTTTTATCGAGATCACGGGGAGCCAAACTTCAGGGGAACCTTCAAATGGACATGTATTATGCTACCATTCTAGTCTTTAATCAGACAAGGAGGTTATACAGGGAATCTCATATGAAATATATGGTAAGCAACATAGATAGGCCAAACAACACCCCTGTTTATTCCATTCATTCAGATCTTGATTCATTTATCTTGTTTAATGAAGAGGAAATCAACACACAAGAAGATGAAAACAAAAAAGAGTTAAGCCCACTTGAACAGCCAAATCTGCCCTCAAATAAAAAACATAACAGCTCAAAATTTAACAACCTTGAACAACAAAATGATAGTGATCAAGAGATAGAAACACTTTGGAAAATGAGCTTTGATGGCTTTTGTAGCAAAGTTGGTTCTGGAGCTAGTGTATGGATACATAATACAAACATAGGATATTCCTACAAACTTGTTTTCCCATGCACAAATAACATTTCAGAATATGAAGCTCTCCTCCTTGGCCTACATTTGCTCAAATATATAGGAGCCAAGAAAATATTAGTCCAAGGAGATTCAAAGCCGATTATTAGGCAAATAAAAGGGGAGTATTCAGCCAAAAAACCAAGATTAAGAGAATATAGGAATGTTGCCCTAGATCCCCTGAAAACCTTTGAAAAATATGAACTCACTTTCATCTCTAGAGCTCAAAATAATCTTGCAAATGAGCTTGCCTTTGCTGCCAGCAATTGTCAAATACCTCAGGTAAATGAAATGTTCATTGTCAAAGTAAAAAATAGGCCTAAAGTCCCTGACAATGAAAACTATTGGCAAGTGTTTGAGGGAGATAAACACATTGATGATTTTCTGCAATCTAAAAATGATTTGGCTATACCCACAATTAGCTTAAGCCATAAAGAAGAATGTTTTGATGAAAAACAAACCCCTAAAATAGAGTTTTCCTCTACTGCTGATATAAACCAATTTGAACATCTTTGTAAAGCAGAATTACTAAACAAACCAGATCAAAAGGACCTTGAATTTTTTACAATGAAAAAATGATTCAATACCAAGGGGTCTTACACCATTATAAGAGCTTTTTGAATTCAATGATGTAGCTAAAAAACCAAAGATGGAGCCTACAGAAACTAATGTAGAAGAACATAACATAGGCAACATGAATGAACCCAAAATGATCAAGTTGTCTAGCACTCTTCCTACTCATATAAAACATGAATACATTGAGTTTTCAAAGAGTTTGGAGATGTGTTTGCATGGGGTTACAAAGATTTGAAATCATATGATACTAAAATTATTCAACACAAAATCCCTCTTAAGGAAAATCAGAAACCTTTCAAACAAAAACTAAGAAGGATAAAACCTGTTTTACTACCTTTAGTTGAGAAAGAGATCAAAAAGATGTATGATGCAGGGATTATAGTTCCCCTTAGATATTCACAGTGGGTTTCCAACCTTGTATTTGTTATGAAGAGACTGGGGAAATTAGACTTTGCATTGACTTTCGAAATCTGAACAAAGCCTCCATAAAAGATAACTACCCCTTGCCTACAATGGATCACATACTCCAAAAGGTGGTTGAATCTAAGACAATCTCATTCTTGGATGGTTTTTCAGGCTACAACCAAGTGCTAGTACTCCCAAGTGATCAACAGAAAACTGCTTTCACTACACCTTGGGGTACATTCATGTATGTTAAAATGCCATTTGGTTTGATGAATGTAAGGGCCACATTCCAAAGGGCCACGGACATAGCTTTCTCAGAAGAAATAGGCTATTTCATACTCATTTACCTTGATGACATCACTGCTTTCTCCAAAACTGACAAAGAGCACTTAGTCAATTTAAGAAAAGTTTTTGGGAAATGTAGGAAATATGGATTATCTTTAAATCCCAAGAAAACACACTTTGGAGTATAGGAAGGAAAGCTCCTCGGCCAGATAATCTCTGAAGAAGGAATCAAAGTAGATCCCAAAAGGATTAAAGGCACATTGAAAATCATCCATCCTAGAAACCTCGAAGAATTGCAATCTTTCATTGGGAAGATCAAATTTTTGAGAAGGTTCATCCCTAACGTTGTTGAAATTTTGAGGAATATCACAAACATGCTCAAAAAATAAATAAGAGTTAAATGGACCTTAGCATCCAAAAAATCATTTGAATTGGTAAAAAAAGCTCTTATTCAAACACCAATTCTTATCAGTCCTGATTTCACCAAGGGTTTCTACATTTTTTCATTTGCATCTGAACAAAACATTGCTACAATGTTGTTGTAAAAGAATAACAAGGGCCAAGAAAAAACAATATCCTTATTTAGTAGAGCCTTAAGATATGCTCCACTCAAATCATGGAGAAACAAGCCTTAGCCTTGATAAAAGCATTGAAAGATTTTCGAGTCTACATTTTACATTCACATATCATTGCTTTTGTCCCACATATAGTTGTCAAGGACATTCTAAGTCAAGACCCTGATGGTAAAAGGGAAAAATGGATTGTTATTATCTTATAATATGATTTAGAGATCAAGCCTATCGAGTTGACTAAAGGACAAGGATTAGAAAAACTTATGGCAGAATAAAATTTCCAAGCATTAGATATGAATATGGTAAACGTTTTAGAAGAACAGGAAGAATTCACAGCTCCATACATTGAAGAAAATTTTCTGAATTCATCTTGGTATGCGGATATTATTTATGTGCTCCTCTATCTTAATACTCCTCCTTCTTTATCAAATACTAAAGCTAGACTCTTAAAACAAAAAGCTTTAAATTACTAAATTTTAGATGGAGTTTTATATTGAAAAAATGTTGTTGGAATATTGATTAAATGTTTGCTTGAGAATGATGCAGGAAAAATCATGCATGAGCTGCATGAGGGAGAGTGTGGAGGCCACCTTTATTGGAAAGCAACAGCAAACAAGATTCTTAGAGCTGGCTATTACTGGCCCACCCTTTTCTTTGATACTAAAAAAATAATCATGACTTGCCATAAATGTCAAATTTTTGATGGCAAGAGAAAACTCCTACCTTTACCATTGCATCTCATCAGTGTTGAGGTTCCATTTCAGCAATGGGGTTTATATTTTATTGGAAAAATTCACCCAACCTTATCTGCCCAACATAAGTGGATCCTTACTACCACAAATTATTTGACCAAGTGGATAGAGGTTATCCCTTCTAGAAATGCTACTGACTCAGTCATTATCAAATTCCTTGAAACCAACATATTATCTAGATTTGGTTGTCCTAGAAAGATCATTACAAAAAATGTTGCTGCCTTCAAATTCAAAATAATGGTTGACTTCTGTTATAAATACCATATCACCTTAGGACACACCACAGCTTACTACCCTCAGGGAAATGGACTTGCTGAATATTCCAACAAAAGCCTGATCAACATTATCAAAATACTACTGGATCAAAATCAGAAATCATGGCATAATAAGCTAGTTCATGCTTTATGGGCTGATAGATTAACCACAAGGAAATCCATCAATATGTATCCCTATCAGTTGGTATATGGCATGGATGCAGTCTTCCCAACATATTTGGGAGTTCTAGTCATGAAGTTCTAGTCATGAAGCTTCTTCAAGAAGTGCAATCAAAAGAAAATGACATGTAGAGAAGGCTGAATCAGACCATCCATTTGCAGTAGACAAGAGAGGAAGTGTACAAGAGAACACAAATAATTCAAGAGAGCATAAAAAAGATCTTTGACAGAAGAACTAAAGAAAAAAATTTCCAAGTTGGAGACACAGTCTTGAAATGGGATTCTAGAAGGAAGGAAAAAGAAAAACATGGTAAATTTGAAAATTTGTGGAAAGGGCCTTATTCATTCATTCAATTAGGGTTGATAATGCTTTCTTTTTACAAGGGATGAATGGAGAAGAATTATTTGGAGGTCCTATCAATGGCAAGATGCTCAAACACTATTTCTGTCAAGAGTCTTAACTTCAAAGCTTTCATTCATTGTATATAAACATTGCATGAGAAAATCTTGAGAACAAAAATACAAAAACAATGAAAAAAGAAAAGAAAAGAGGATAAATTTAAAAGAGGTACCACCCCATACCCAAAAAACAACACTGCTGAAAGTGTGCAAATCTAAATGCCACTACCGATTCAAAAATATATCTTGTTCAGTCATCTAGCCTAATCATGTCTGAACATGCTTTAAATTTAGGTTGATAAGTTAGTGAAAACGATGATTGTTAATATTATTTCAAACTTAATTTATCAAGAAAGATAGATTAGGGAATAAAAGATACTGGTTCCACATGCTCAAAACAGAACCAAAGAGGAAGATAAGGATGCATTACAAATAATAGATCACAGTCTTATTTTTCTAAGTTACTTTTTATGCAAAATAATGTTTGTGTGAAACTTTTTCCAATGCCACAACCATTGTAAGTCAAACTGCTTAATCCTGATTTGGACCATGCTTTAAATTTTTGTCAATAATTTAGAGAATCAAGACTGCCAAACAACTTAATATTGGCAGTCAAATAGTTTTAGGTAGAGAATAAAAAGAGTTCATCAGTTTAATCTGAACTCTTGGAAGAATAATGATTGAAGTAGATAGTTTGTTTCTATTTTCAAAAATAAAATGTCAAGATTTTTCCAATTCAAGTGCCCTCAAAAAAGAGAAAATGTTAGGAAAAGTAGGTGGGTAAGTAGAAATGTTGTTAAAAGGAATCACATGTTGCGGATTATTGGGATTCTCACTTCAAAGAAATACTAGCAAGTGAAGAAGAATGGAAATCTGCCCAATGGAAAAGATACTGGTATGTTGAAACTTAGAGAGTTGAAAAACTGGAGTTCTGGACACCTTGAAAGGAAATCTTCCCTCCCCAAGTGCAACCACTGTTAGTCATCAGTAAATTTTTCTGATATCAAAATATGACTAAGTTATAATCCCAGATTTCTAAAGACAACATTTGAGAAATATTGTGAGTTCTATAAATCTCATTGCTTTCATCATCCTAAGTTTAACTATTTTTCAATATATTCTCCTCTCTGACTCCTAAAAAGTCTTCCCCCACTACTCTAAAAGGGATTTTTCTCATTTGGCATGTTTGCTTCATTTCATTACCTCACTTTCACCCTCATTCATAACCCTTTTCCTTTGAAAAGCCCTTTTTTCCCTTCTCAAAACCTTCATCAGTCCCCTCATTCGTCATTTTCTTAAAAAACATATTAAACAATGTAAAAATCTCTTTTTACATTGTTTAAAGTTAAAATTTAATCTATCGGGCCCTTTTAAACCTTATAAAAACCCCATTTTTATAATAAACCCACCCTCTTTATCAAATAAGCCTTTAAGCCCCTCTCAGTCTAAAGCCTCAACTCCCTTGCACTCACATGACCCTAACCCCGACCTTCCGCTATTTCTTAAAACCCCTTCCTGTTTTAGCCCCGGTCCCCTTTTACGCCCACAGAACCATTCCCTCCACATATTCTTAGACCCTTCCCCCTATTCAAAATATGCCTCCGCCCGTTCATTATACAACGCCCACAAACCTTATAAATACCCCCCTTAACCTTTGAAAATTAAAACATGGGCCCTGCCTTCCACTTAGCCCTGCCGCCCAATCACGACCCAACACCTATCCCCAGGCTCCACCCTCCAAACTTGCACGCCACTCCCCAGATCATTCCACACCATAGATCTCATCATCGGAGATCTCATGGCCCAGATCCCATATCACATAGAAAATTGCGATGGGTTTAATAACCTCCAACCTGCGCGAAATAGGTGGTTTTCCACCTGCCACGCATCGATCACCTGATGGTGTCGCTCGCCCATCGCACTAAACCACTTACTGCCTCCAATCCACGCGATAAACCACCCCCGTTTATCAAAACCACCTTTCATCCCTGAGCCCAAATTCAAAGTTCCGCCTGGTTTTGCCTTCGAAACCCTACCTCCTGCTCCTTTCCTCCATCGGCAATAACCTACCGATAGCCCGAATTCCAATAAAATTTCAATAAACCCTCTCGCAAGTTTTAAAGTCTAATGGTTTGTGTTTGTGCAAGTTTTAATGGCAGAGGATTCCAAAATTCCATCCCACAGTCCGAGAAATATGAGTGAAACCCCTGGGTGACAATCCAGGGGTCTTAAATCCAAAATTAGGGAGATCAGAGGCCTTCTCAGGGTTTGATCGATGATGGAGCATGCTCATCGATGGATCATAAATCCTCCAACACATAAAGAATACATCCCTGCACAAAGGACAAATGAAGACAGTCAAAGAAGCAGAAAAACAAAGGAAGATCAAAAGGATTAAGAGATAATCTTAATTAAAGGATTAAAAAAAGAAGATTAGCTAGCCAAACAGTGATTAAAGGGATAAAGGCAATAGATCAAGGGAAATAAAATAAAACAAGAAGACCAAACATATTGAAGAGAAGTGATAAAGAGCAGATAGTAAAGCATAAATACAAAGTTTAAGGCTTAAAAATAGAGATTAAAGACAAACAAAGTATAGATTAACCCAAGAAAAATTCGAATGACTCAGTTCACAATAGTTATTCCTCTCAAATATATTTTTAACCACCTAAGTAATTTGTTTCCTTCAAGAAAGCATTAGGTAGTTATTGAGTTGAGTCAAAGATATTTTATCTGTCAAACAGTTATTGTAAAAGTTATGAATAAGCCTTAAAGTCAACACATTCACTTATTTTTCCTTATAAGTTAATATAGGAGTTATTAAAATAGAGAAGTAGCTGTAAATATTCTTTCCTTGAGCCTTGCATAGTCTTCAATGTTAGGAATGCAATTATTCTGTAATAAATGATACTCAAACCCTATCTTAAGCTTCACCTCGTCATTTTCAGAATAAATAATGCATCTGAAATCATTATCTTGTTGGCATTTGATGACTCTTTGAAGTAATACATAGTCTCTTGGAAGCTGAAAGAAATTGAAGTCTTCGAACTTGTGGATGTCTTTTTTTGTTTGTTGATGGAGGAGGTGAGATCACTAGATCCCTGAGCTTGGTTGGTGGTGAAGTGCTTCTAATATGTTATTTTTATTTCTTGTTTTCATTATGTTTCCACCTTTCTGTGTTGCAGTAGAATAAACGTTTTAGGCTAGGAAATGTGTTTTTGAAAGCACCTTAGTTCTGTTTATTCTTCATTGTCTTAATGTTTTCTTCTACTAGGAAATTTCAGAGAATTATTAATAGCTCTCTGGACCCCCTAAGCCTGTTTATTTCATAAATAGTTGAATACAGTTGGTTTCAAGAATGATTTATGGTTTTCCCTACTTACACTACAAGAAAAAAGGACATTGGTGAGGGGCGAAAATGGTCACCATAAGCTCATTGGTGAGGGTCAAAAGAGCCTTCGTCACCAAAAATTGAACGTCACCAAAGGTGGCATCGCCGAAAGTATAGGTGTTGTGGTGACATTTAAGGTCCAGCACCAATAATGATTTATAGTGACGGATAGTGACCGTCACCATTTCATATCAGCAATGGTGATGGAAAATAGCCTCCATCACCAAAAGATTGAATGTCACCAAAGGTGGCGTCACTGAAAGTATGTCTTGTGGTGACATTCAAGGTCTGTCATGAATATTGATTATAATGACGGATAGTGACTGTCACCATTTCATATGAACAAAAACTATTTTTTGTGATGGACCTTCCATGGCCATCACTATTGGTGCATATATATGGCGACGTTCATTGACCGTCACCATAAACTCATTAGTGACATCAAGGTCCGTTACGAATAATGACTATAATGATAAAAAATGACCCTCACCATTTCATATCAACAACAAATATTTATGGTGACGGGAGTTTAATGGTCGTCACTATTGATGCGTATATATGGTGGCATTTTTTGACTATCACCATTTCATATTTTGGTGAGGGTCAAAAAATGTCACCATAAACTCATTGGTGATGGTCAAAAGAGCACCCGTCACTAAAAAATGATCGTCGTCATTCGCTATGAATACTAGGGCACAATGGAATCGAACCACCAACCTCCTGCTTGTAAAGCAGGTGCTCTTCCATTGAGCTAGCACCCTTTAGAGAATTAGACTTTAAACTATCAATTGCCCCTAAAGGTGCAAAGATACACCAAAGGAATAGAAAATCTAGGAAGATCAAAAGTTGCTAGAAATAATATGTTCAATATACATCATAAAAATACAATAAGAATAACTTTTGATATAATCTAACAAAGCATGTACTACGTAGGATAATAACTGGAAAGCACAACTAAAAATTTAAATCACAACATAACAAACTAACACATTTGGCCCAATTTCCTACGACCAAATCATCGCTATTCTGACACGTAGGCTTCCAAAGAGCGACACTTTGAAGCATGGAAAAACATGGTTAGCCATTACGTCGCAATTCCGACATTTCAATAAAATGTTGGAAGAGTGACACATTTTCTGACGTTTCCAGACATCCGTCACTCTTCCGGCGTTATCCAAAGTGTCGCTATTCCGACGTCATCAAAGGCGTTGCTATTCTGACGTTAGCAAAACCATCGGTCTACCGACGTTATCAAAATCATCTCTATTCTGATGTCAGTTAAACTGTTAATTTTTCGACCTCCATAACTGTCGGTCTTCTGATGTTCCTCTGATGTTCCATAACGATCCATAACTGTTAGTATTCTGACAATTCATAATTGTCGGTCTTCTGACGTATGTGGTTTTCCGACGCACTTCCGACGTGTGTTTCTTTCCATCGCTATTTTGACGACCTGCAGAGTTGATAGAAAGCGTCGGAAGACCGACGGAAAATAACTTATATGGAAAAAAAACTCTTTGTAGGAGAAACTACAACTTTTCTCGAGAATGCTGGTGAAGATACAGACTACGATGTAGTGTCATTATGTCGATCTGTAAGTCTCGAATGTAGCATCAGAATGTGTTGATTGATGTCATTCAGTGTCACATCCCCTTCTACAACACATGGCTTAAGAAGAGTGAAAGGGTATGCAACTGGAGTCACTAGCTTAGTTGCAAAATGGAAACATGTTTTCTTGGCTGAAATAGACATAAAAATGAAATATATATGAAACCTATTATGAGGCTTTAGTTTATTACTAGCTTGGTCGCAGAATGGTAACTTGTTTCCTTGCCTGAAGCAGACAAAAAATGAAAAATAAAATATTACTGCAACATTACAGTAGCTTTAACTCAAAAAGATTAAACATTAAAGAATACCTGTTGAGACAGTTTTTGGTATAGGTTCATGTTGGATCTAAAGATCTGATTCTGAAGGTTGCAATGAGAAAAACTCTACATAATTTCAAAATCAAGTATTTAGTAAAGAAATCTGATGCAATATCCTTCATTGTACCTGTTATAAGAAACACTGATCTAGCAAATACAACACTTATAGATGTCCTAGGGAGTGGAAATACTTCAAGATAAAATTTTATAATTCAGCACAATCATCCCAGAGTAATGCTAGGAAGGGTAACCATTTAGGGAGCACTTCTGATATGTAACATGTGGCTTAAGAAAAATAGTGGAACAAAGAAAAAATAAATTTGCAACCACATTTTTAAATTTTACAGAAAAAACACTTAAAGTTCAGGAATTGTGAACAATCGGCCAGAAGAGAGAAATTCAAAGCGGGAGGAATTTACACAGCCTACTCGTTAATATGAAAGTCAAAATTTACAACTTGCTTGGACAAATTTTAGTTCAATTTATTTTCTTCATGTGTATGGAAAGAGGAACATTGATGCTGATGGGCTTTCAAAAGTTGGTTTGCATTTCGATGCAGGTGTTTGGACCATTCTGGTGAAAGATGGTTTGCATTTGGATGTAGCTGAAAATTCAGGTGAAACAGAAAAGATGGTTTGCATTCGGATGGAAGTGTTTGGACCATTCAAGTGAAAGTTGGTTTGCATTTGGATGAAGGTGACCATTCAGGTGAAATAGAAAAGATGGTTTGCATTTGGATGCAGGTGACCATTCAAGTGAAATAGAAAAGATGGTTTGCATTCGGAATAATTTCGGATGCAGCAGTTTGGACCATTCAGGTGAAGGTGGAGGGCCAATCCACTAAATATTTTCATAATCCTTTCATATAATCTTTGGGATTTTTCAACAGTTACCAAAAATGCTTGAAATATCTAAAAGACTGTGTTAGGTGCTGAAATAGTATTTAGACTACCTGGATACTTGTTACATGACCTATGATATGTTTTTTTTATTTCTTTTCAATATCTGATCCTTGTATGGGACCTCCTTCAATGTAGTTGTTGGAGCAGGATACTTATATGACCCATTGTTATCTACTCACCCTGTAAGGGGACCTTTTGGAAAACGGTTTCGCATATATTGAATGTAATTTTGTTATGTATAATAAAACTATAATTTTCTTCTCAGAAAGACAAGAAAGGTTGAAAATTAAAATAAGTAGTTATAGTCTAAACCACCTTAACAGAACTCTTTGAGACCAAAACTTACACTATATTGATCCGAAATTTTGTAAAAGCCTTTGAAGTACTTACTAAACTAATCGCCAAACAACCCCTTTTAATGCGAAACTCTCATTAGTTGGGATTATGTCATATCTTACCTGATATGTCAATCTGATCATCGAAGGGAACTTCTTTGTTCCTGTAGATATAATGCGAAGATTTAAATTCGAATTCATTATTTACCCAAAAATATTTAAAGAAAAAAAAAACAATCATAAGAATTGTATAAATGTTGTTTCCTACCTACCACAAAATAAAATATCTTGGTACTTTCAAAATTACATTTCTTTTGACATACATTGTAATTCCCCTTCATTAAAATAGTTTTCCATTCAAATTTCTGATACTTTTCCTATGTTTTCAGTTGGAGAACTATATGCACCTTCTATAAACCAAAACAGTGCTATTCCTTAGGTAAAGACAAAAGACTCAGAAACAGAAAAAAAGTGCTTGAGTCTCATACCATTGGTTGCCAACCGTGGTGAAGTGTTATTAGAAATCTGTATGTCTCCAGATCTACAAATAAATGAATTCCCGCGATACTAATATTCAAAACCAAAAATGAATAATAAGTGATTGTTAAAAGAAATTCATGAAAAAATGTATGGTTTATCTTCTTGAATTTCACCACATATATGATAGACATAGAAATTAGTTGAACGGAATTTTTAATTGTCAGTGTTGTACTTACAAAGATGACCAATATTGTTTTGTGACCCATAAGTTTACATGTGATCTATCCTCAAGAGCTTCAAACAGTTGCAGGATACAAAACCTTCCAGAGTTCTAAAAGAGGAAGTCATTGATTGAACAGGAGGAGGGCATACTTTGATGTTGTTGCTCAAGGTTTTCCTTCCATGGGGGGAGCTGGAGAAATTTTATATAGCTCGGAGCAATGTTGCACGAAGCAGGGATGTTTTTGGAAGCGAAGCATCGGAAGCCTCATTTTCCAAAAATCTAGGATATACTTGAATCATGCCGATATGGATATACTTGAATCCATGTTCAAGACCCCATTCAATATCCATATATTAATGAGTTCTTGACTGCCTATATTCAGTTTAAAGGTTTTAATGTCGCCCCACAAACATTAATTGCACAGCTTCATTCTTCAATATGTCTTAGATTTGTCTCCAGTACCATGCCTCCTCTCAATCCTAAATTGTGTTCTCTTGCTTTAAAAGAAGGTGTGATTGTTGGTCCCGGTAATACTGCTCCTCTCCAGATTGGTTTCAGTGAATGTACTCTTCCTGAGGAGTGAAATAGTACATATATTCCTCTGTCTCAGAAATATCGTCAGCTCAAATCTTCTAAAGAACCCCAACAGTTGACTCTTGTTACTCATTCTGATGGTTCTACTGGGTTGAAATTTTCTAACCCCTCTCTCTCCTGATCTATGTCTACCTTCGACAGGTCTTCCTTTTTGGGGGGTAGAGACAGTACAAGAGCAGTTATTCCTTCAATACCTTCTTCAGTTCCCTCTCCAATAAGTCTCCCCAGAAGAAGCAATAGGAAAACTCTATCACATAAATCAGATGATTTTCAGTTCTGTGTACCTGGTACATCCTCCAGTTTCCAAGTGGAAGAGAAAAAGCAAGAAAAAGAAAGCTCTGTAATATTACCAGATATTAAGAGTTTTACTTTACCCCGTGCTCAGCAAGAGATGTCAACTAAATTAAATGAAAGATATTTAGAGCTAGGAAATTCCAGGAGAACTTTCAGAAATGGTACTTTGAAATCTGATTTTCAGTGGATACAAATGAAGAATTTATCAGATCCTGAACAGAGTGAATAAGAAAAGATGCATAATTATAAAAACTATCAGATTGTTTGTATGCTGCAAAATATAGATGATTTAGCTAAAGATGTGCTTGAAATTAAGGAAAATATTAAGAAAATGAACACTGGCTATAATGAATGTTTGGGAATACAGAATGAACACACTCAAAGGCTAAATAATGTTAATTCGAATTTAGGAATTATATACAGATCTCTTGAGCATTTGAGAGATGCTTTGCCACAGCCTGCTTCTCCTCCTCACTATAGGGAAGTAGATATTTCTAGCTTAAAGTTGAAATTTTCTTCCAGTTCAGATGACTTAACAGAAGGACTTAGAAGTATCTTATTCAAAAGCATTGATAATATAGATACTGCGAAGATGGAGAAGATCCAAAGTGGAATAGCCTTAGCTAGAGAAAAGACTGATTTGATGAAAGACAGGTTATCCAATTTTCCTTCTTTGGAAAGTTTAAGACTACCAAAGGGTTATGTTAGTCTTGCAAAATTAGTTGAAAATGGCCAACCATTTGCTCCACAAATACTAGCCATGTCTGGTGTTACCTCTCATCCTACTAGAACCCCTAGTGAACCTACACAAGGTGAAGCAAGTTTTAAAAGAGATAGGAGTGACACTTTCTCTTTCACACATAAAGGTGGAAGGGGTGAACATGATACAACTGCACATGAAGCATCTGTAGATATTCCTTTCTCCAGATATACAAAACAGCTACAGAGTACCCCTACCAAATTAGAGAATCCTTCAGCAAAAGGATATGGTAATACAATTTTGATGAATATTGATTGCATGGAAAGTGAAGAAGTCATAACATTTTTGCATAATGTACATGCTTGGGCCTTGCAGAGAAAAGCTGAAACTAAAGCTTCTTGGTCTGATATTGTTACTCAAATTGTTTGGTCATTCACTGGTATTTTGAAACAATGGTGGGATAAGTTATCAGAAGCAGAAATGAACAATATAATTGAGCATCCTACTGATCCTTTAAAAGCAATCTTTGATGCCCTGAAACATGAATTTGTAGGGGTAGTTCCTGAAGATTCTACACATCATGCTCAGTTATTCCTAGCACAGAGATTATGCAATATTGATCATCTTCATGATTATTATTGTGTTATGCAAAAGCTTCTTTACCAAGCTCCAGATCCCCACAATGTTTCATATTTAAGATACTATATAGCTTCAATGCCAGGTAAAATTATAGACTTAATAAATCAACATATTGAGAACAATAAGATCAAGATAGAAAATGCTTCATTTGTTGCAGTTCATTAGATGATAGTTTCTGTTTTACAAAGGGAGTGCATAGCAGAAAAAGCAAAGAAGAATTTTAAGAAGCAGATGAAATTCAACAATAAGGTCTGTAATAATTTTGCAGAAACTTATGATTTTGGATGCAGTAGCAGATCAAAGAAAAAAGTCTCAAAGACTTCATGTTCTTGCAAAACAAGTAAGTATTCTCCTAAAAAGAAGTATTACCCTTCTAAATTTTCAAAGAAAAGGAGAATAGTATTCAGGAAAAGAACAAAGCCTTCTAAAAAGATAACATGTTTTATCTGTGGTAAAGAAGGCCATTATGCTAACACTTGCAAAGAGAAGAAGAATAGGAAACAGGTAAAAATCATGGATGTCTTCTCTCATGTCCATGATCCTAAAGATTGGGATCTCATTTCCCATTCAGATGGGGAATATTTTGAAATTTCTAGTGATTCTGAATCTTCTTCTTCTGAAGAAGAAAATAGTTTTCCAAATATCAGTAAAATAAACTTGAGTTCTGATTCATCTGATTCGGATGAAACATTTATTGCTGATATCAAAATGTTTTATTTTACCAAATCAGATACTTTGCAGACTCAAATTGATGCAGTAAAGGGTGAGATCAATCAGCTTGAGCCCACACAATTGACAGCAAGAAGAAGGCTAAGAGAAAAACTAGAAAGCTTGGAGAAACAAAAGCCTTCATCCAAGACAATTAGAGAATTTGAGGATGAAGAATTTATTGAAAGAGAATTTGATTCAATGTTCAAACCTTTATAGATCTCAGAAGCTTCACAAAGTTCAGGTACAAATACAATCGATTCTCTTAAAGCAAAGATTAGTAATTTGGAATTATCCATAAAGAATACAAGATCATAAATGATTCAATTGCTAGCCAAGCTTTAGAATTTATTTTCTAATTACGATGATGCCAATTCCAAATTAACTAGCTTATTGATGAAAGATATCCCTAAGGAGTTGCCTTTGAAATCAAAGGAAGTTGATCTGGTAAATATCATGGGGATAGGTGATAGAGTAGTAATTCCTTTGAAAATAAAGCTTCCCAACATAAAGGAATATACTCTTGATGCACAAATTGATTCTGGTGCAATGTGTGCATGTTGTAAATATGGTGCTATTCCTTCTTATTATTGGCAGCTGACTAAGCTTTCTTTTAGAGCAGCAAACAAAGAATTGATGGAGATCAATCACATATCTCCTGACTTTCCAGTTTTCTTGAATTATGTACACACATACGTCACTTTGTACTCTTCCTAAGGAGTGGAATAGTACATATATTCCTCTGTCTCAGAAATATCCTCAGCTCAAATCTTCTAAAGAACCCCAATTTCCTTTTAAAATCACGAAGAGCAACTTTCTATTAAAATTCCAAAATGAGAATGTTGATATTACATCAGAAGTCAAATTACAAGCTTATGAATCTTAAGTCTCTTTCCAGAGATTGACTATAGTGGCATTTACCACAGACTTAAGATTGACTTATTAACAAACTTCATCTATAGATCCCACCACTTTAGCTTCACACTAGGCTCATACGTCCTAATACACAGGCTTGCTCAGATCTCCTAAGGATGGAGAGTTAGAACTCCGTGATGCAAGTAGATTGAGAAATCTCTCGCAGATGCAGAGCAAGAAGTTTAGACTCAGACTCAACTCCAACACAAAAATTTCTCCAGAACTCCAATTAACGACTCAGAGCTACTTTCATTAATTTCCTGATGATCAAATACAAAGTAAGGCCTTCAATATATAGCCTTCATACCGGTTAACCGGTCACAACTTTTCCTGGAAACTGGAAACCAATGGAATCTACTTCGGTTAGGTCATCATGCAAGATGCCTATCACGAGAGTAATTAAAGTTACTAAATAGTAAAATGTACTCAGAGCATGTGTGTAATAAAAGCAAAGATTCGGGAAAGTGGGGACAACCACTTGTTATCTCGTCCCTTGGAGGCTAGGCCATATGGGGACTGAATCTTGACACAGTATAAAGATAAATATTTACTGGTAGACAAAATAAAGTAATTAAATGATGGCTAGAATCTAGGACATTGGCTCTTTATTAAAATCATTGTACAAAGTGGAGATTTTTCCAGGAGAAAATCCCACAGAAAACCTAAAGTAAGATATGCAAAGATATACAATGAGTGATCTTTGCCAATCAGTCACTATTTTCTCTGTCTTCATAGTCATGCTCGCGATCATATCTGGCAGCATAATCATTTCTGGCAGCTTGATCAGGACCCAATAATTCATCTAGCTCAGGAGAAAGAATCTCATGAGGTAAAGCATCCCCCAACCATGGTGGGTCTTCCTCCCTGAAAGAACAATAGAAAGGAAAAGAGTAAAGATCTGGAGGTCTATACTCTTCTTCAATAGAAATTCTTCCTTGATGACTTACAAACAAGTTGAAGGATTCATCTTCTTCATTGAGGACTACAACTGTATCTTGGTGGACAAATTCAAAATCAATAACATAATCATGCTGTGCAACAACATGTAGTTCCCATATGAGAGTACTGATAGTTTCTAAATAGATTTTATCAAGCATCCAACAAGCTCTGGGCATATAACTATACAAGAATAATTTGAACCATGGGCTCCACCAATTTATGGCACTATCTACATTAATGGCATAAAAAATGACCCTAATATGACCATGAATCCTAGCTCTCTGATGAATGGTAAAGTAATCATTCCAGGTCCAATCAGTATTTTGAATGAAAGCAAAGTAGATAGGAACTAATGTTCTAGAAAATGAATAATATACATGCCATGGCCTATTCCTATATGGAAACTCTCTAAGATATGAATGCATACACTCTTCTGAATCAAACCACTTTTGTAATATGATTTGTTGCAGACACACAGGTAGAGACTTAAATTTATTTGCAAAACAATCCCAACAAAACTTATATTCACACTGACTACAAACTATGACTTTACATGAACTAGACTGACTGAAATTGGACTGGACTAGACTTCTACTTGTAGAACTTTCTCCTTGGTACAAAGGTCTGAACATTTTGATGTCTTTAATTTCTGGACTTCCTTCTCTAGTCAACATATCTGCAAGATAATTCTTAGCTCCTGATTTGTAAACAATGCCAAAATCATAACCATCTAGCCATAATGCCCATCTGAGAACTCTTGTACTTCCTTGCTCCAACAATTTCTTGTTTTCCAGAATTCCTTTCATATGTTTCAGATCTGATCTTACCAGAAATCTGACACTCTTTAAAAACAATCTGAATCTTTGTATACCTCTTTTATCAACAAGTATCTCCTTGTGGGAAGAAGGATACTTGTTTCAGTATCATCAACAGACCCAGAGGCATATGCACAAACAAGTTCTTTTCTGCCATGTTTTTGTAATAATACTGCCGCCCATGTATGGTTTGAAGCATCAGTTTCAAGGATGAATGGCAGACTGGTGTCCGGAAGCTTTAACTTAGGCAGATCTTTAACTTTGTTTTTTATATTCCTGACTGCTTCTGTCATTTCTTCAGTCCAACTGTCCTTTTCTTTCTTCAATCTTTTCTGCAAGATTTTGGTATCACTGGACTGTTTCTCATAAAACTGCCTGATGTAGTTCAGACATCCTAAAAATCTCTGCAACATCTTGATGTCAGGAATTATATCAGGAAATTTGAGAAGATGAATTAAAACATGATCTTGTAGTTAAACACGACCTTGTTCAATATGTAGTCCTAGATAATCAATTCTGACTTTGCCAATTTGAAACTTCTCATCAGAATCTGAAAGTACCAATCCATGCTTAAAACCCATGTCATAAAACTATTCTAAATTCTTTTTATGACTATTTACATCCTTACTGAAAACAAGCAAATCATCAATATATACAATGATGAACTTTACCCCTCCAAAAATATCTTCCATCCTTTTCTGAAATTCTGAGGGAGCATTTTTCAAACCAAATGGCATGAAAGTCCACTGATACTGACCATACGGTACTGTGAAGGCAGTATTGTACCTATTTTCTGGAAGAATACCTATTTTCTAGAAGCCACTCTTAAGATCAAATTTTCTAAAAACATTAGCATTAGCAGAATGAGGCCTATCCAGGGTAGCTAGAGGCCTTAATCAGGAAACCAATACTCATTTTTGGATGTTTCAGACATTATAGAATCACTAGTGAGGTTTTTAGAGCTATAAATGGAATTCTGAAGGTCAAGATGCTTCAAAGAAGTTCCAAGGGCCACCAGGGCCACCAGGGGCCAACAAGAGAATGAGGCATATCTGTAGCAGTTAGTAACCATTCTTAGAAAATAGATAGTATATTATGAATATTTTTGACCTTATAAATCTAATGGAGGGATTTTCAGAAGCTTTTGAGGACTTTTGAAGGCCGAGATGCTTCAGAGAAGTTTTCAGTTAACCTAGAGCCAAGGGGTGCCACTAGGTGTTGGAGGCATAACCAAAGCATCTAGAGGCCAATTTCAGTAAGTGAATAGTATATTATGACTATTTTGGACATTTTAAATCCAATGAATGGATTTTCAGATCAATTTGGAGAATTATAGAAGTGAAGAATCCATATGGAAGTTTCGGGAAGTCGAGGGCCACCAAGGATTGGAGGCCTAGATTGGGAAGCTAGAGCTCATTTGGAGAACCTGATTAGCCTATTTTGGGTGCATGATATATTCTAGAGACATTATAGAAGTTTTCAGGGATAGAAAATGATTTCTTAAGGATTTAGTGCCACAGAGAAGCTCAGGGAATCTTAAGGGCACCGACAAAAGAGTTCAATTCTAAGGGAACTCAGATCTGTCTTCAGAGAGATAACAAGAATTCAAGGGGTATGATGATATAATAAACCCAATGGTACAGTCCAAATAACCATTGGAGTTGAGTTAGTAACTTGTAAAATAAAGTTGTCATCATAATCCCAAAGAGCCAAGTCAGTTGGCATAGTTCAAGGAGACACAACCCACGACATTCGGGTGAACTACTATATTAAATTTGTTGTAATGTGTTAATGCTTTTTTTTTCACATTATGATTGTTTTACATGCTTATTATAAGAAAAAAAGAGTTTAATTCCTCACACATAAAGGTTTAAAACAATTTAAAACACATACACCTGAATCAAGAATTCAATTTCGCACAGTCAAGTATAAGCTAGATCTTAATTTGTTTAAATGAGTGGGAGGTGCTTGAAAATAATAACAAGTTATCCACCCATTTCATATTAAATATTCATTCTAGGTCGAACAAAACCAAAAAATGTTTTTTCTAAGGTTTTAGCTAATAAACTCCAACTTGTAAATTGTTTAGGAGATAATACAATTTATGAGAAATCACATTTCTTTAAGAGAATACCAACTTACAAATCAAAGAGTGAACCTATTTCAAGAGCGGACCTCCACTGAGGTAAATTTAAGCTAAGGAAAGGGCAGAAGTTATAATGTGACTTCAAAAGTGAAGTTGTACACAAGACAAAATAAGGGTTAGTTTTAAAACCCTTGTTTAATTAACCACAAAGAACCATGTGCAGAGAAATAAAAACACATGTATATACACATAATAGTTCACCTCAAGAAAAGAGATGAGGATAAATAATATTTGTAACAAGCTTGATCAAGAATAAGAGTCGATTATCAAATAATTAAGTTTGTAAGTGATAGAACCATGGAGAAGTCTCAACATCCCTAGGGAAAATACTCCCTAGAATTATGAAAAAACAAGGAGATCGACTAGTTGAATCTAACAAACATAAAATCATTAGTATTGTAAAGAAATATAATCATAACCATGTGAATCGACCTCATACTTGAAAAATTACAATTTGACCATTTGGAACTGTAATTCATTCCTACTCAAAGAGACTAGACATTGTATGAAGAAAGGATAGGGTCACAATTAATTCATATTCATAGTGAATGGCATATTTAATGCACGTAACAAAGAAGAGTAGTGCTTCATCTATGAACCCAAGTGGAAACAATGAAAAATGAAATGTTATAACTAAGGTCGTTACAACCAAAACATAACCGTAACAATGTTTACTATTGAACAATAAAAATATTATCACAAATGTTGGTTCAAAGGTTTACACCACATGAAGGAAAATGGAACCTGTTATCACTCCACCAGATATCTCAGGCTAAAAAAAAAGTCCAAACAAAGGTAACCACAGACCAATACTTTATCTTGGTAGCTAGACCTACCAAACTGGAGAGGGCTCTCTCCACAAAATCACAATCAAGAGCGCTAGATGAATTAGGGTTTTAGGCTAGGTATGAGTACATGGGTTTGTTTGATTTTATTTGGGTTACTAGATGGGTGAATTAGGTCAAAGAGGATAGGCCAGGTAAAATAATATTAGGGTTTTAGAGATTCAATGGGGGAAGATAGGTAGGAAGGCTAGCACTTTAGTGTTTCAGGGTGAGATGGATTAGACTGATGAGAAGCTAGAAAGAGAAAGGAAAAACATGTATTCTTTCTAAACTGAAGAAGATGAAAAAACTATGACGTTTTTCCCAAAAAGAGCATGAAAGATGTATTATGCTTATCAAATTGAAAACCAACATATAATAGAGGTGAAATGGATCATGAAACAAAAGATTCATACATAATGAGGCATAAGAAAAACATTGCTAAATTTCTATACCACAAGTATCCCAAAGAAATAGCTGCAACCTTCTCATTAATTTCCTGCCAAATACTGATTACACTAGAGTATCTGATCAATGCAACAACATTAAACCTTTGAAAATGTTGACCTGAAGTTGGCACTGCGCTCCTGACCAGGGGTTGATAATTCTAAATTTTCTCTGAATTTTTTATTTTCACCTTGGAAAATCATGTTTTTATTGATGTAATTCATGGATGTAAATGTAATTATGATGTTTTTAAGTTACCTAGGGTAAATAAATTAGGTAAAAAGTATTCATGAGGTGTAATGAATTAGTTCACTTAATTTAGGGATGAGTCACTTAGACCTCCCTACACTCTAGTTATGCAGTTCATTTTTTGGTGGAACAACTCCTCAACTTAGGGATTCGACCCCTGAGGTTGGGAGAGGTTGTTTGAGGTCTATATATTGTAATTTTTGACTCATTTTAAGGGGTTGGAGTGTTAAAAATGTGAGAGTGGAGTGATTTGGAGCTAATGTACTATTCTGACAATAATAAAACCAGAAGTTGCAACCATTTTTTAGGAATTCCTGTGGTGTGTAAATTTGGTAGTGTTATTTCCTTGTGTTAATACTTATATAGTTAATAATTATACTTTACTTATATTTATAATATCTCTAGATTGTAAACATAATTCATGTATACATGCTCTATTTTAATAAATATTCTCATGTATTTGTTTTATTCTTCTATCAAAATGGATTCACCTCTTGTGCTCATTTTGATTTTATGCAATTTTATCCTACACCATCAACGACTAAAACTATAAATACCTATTATGAATACCTACCTTGCTCCTAATTATCTATGTAACTTATCATATGAAAGTATAAACCCACCTCCTAGTTTTCACCCTCCCAAAGTCATCATCCAACAAACCAAACCAGAAAAAACAAACCCTATACTTATACCTAGCCTAGAACCCTAATTCATTTAGCCCTCTTGGCTGTAATTTTGTGGAGAGATCCCTCTCTGGTTTGGTAGGGCTAGCTACCAAGCTAAAATATTGGTCTATGGTTACCTCTGTTTGGACTATTTTTCAGCCTTAGAGATCTAGTGGAGTGATAATATTTTACCGTTGTTGCCGGGGAGGCAAAAAGACAAATATTCCGTGGGAAAGAACGACAAACATTAGATTTGATTGTTGATGGTGAACAAAAATCAAGCACAAGAAGGTTGTGCATCATTCACCTGATGACTCTAGTGTCGAAAAATCCCAATGTTCAGAATTTTTATGGTGACTCCATTCTTCAAGAACCGGTAGTCTAAAACATTTCTTGGTGACTTTATTATTGTCAAAATGGATTCAATTGCTTAAAGGCATGCTCCCATGAGCCGAGATCACATGCCAGGTTTTCCAAAAAACGTGCCTCAGGTTGATTGGATGACATATCTTCTAAAGTTCAAATATGTGAAAAGTAATGATGATGCTCTTCATTTGGTGAGATTTCACATGCATGTGCATAGATTAAAGATTGATTTTCCTAAAGTCTTCTTGATGAATATATTCATGGCCACTCTAGAAGGTGAAGCCTGATCTTGGTATGAACATTTTCCTCCTACTTGTATTTACTATTTAAAGGATTTTCATACCATGTTATTTGAAAGGTATAAAGAATCTTTTCCATCCCTAATATTAGTTTAGAATTGTTGTAAACATGTTGATAGTTTTATTGAAAATCTTGAGAAAGTTTATGGAGATGATGAATTCATGGATGATGAGATCATGGAAGCCATGTATGAAAATCCATTTCAACAACATAAAGAAAGCTTAGAGGATACTTATCAAGATGCTTAGGAAAGTTTGCAGCAAGCTGAAGATATTTGTATAGTTGAAAATGATGGAAGAAAAGGTCTTATTTCAGATCTACTTGCAGCAGAAGATGGTATGCAAGAAAATCAAGTTCCAATTTCAGATTTTGATAAAGTAAAGCTGGTTGTTCTAGATCTAGATTCAGATTGTGACGATGAAGAGTATATTGTTATGGATACCATGAAGGAGAGCTCTATTGTTAAGATCAACTTGAATGAAGAAAACAAAGTTATTGACCCAAGTGTTCTCATCCCATCAGAAAAAAGTCTTCACGAGGAGGTAATCCAGTCCATTTATGAAAAACAAGATGAGATATTTGTTCAAGTAAGTGAAAAATATTCTTTGGATGACTCCCTGGTAGATGATAGAAATGTCAGTTTTGAGTTTCAAGAAAAATATGAAGTTTTCCCTCTTATGACTGATGAGTGTGATAAGAAACATGAAAATCTGGTTACCATGTCATATGAGGAACTTCAAGAGGTTTTACTTGAAATTCCCTTCCAATAGCATGAGAAAGAATCAGATCCTAGTTTCCATCTAGTTTAAGAAAATTTCTAGCACACCATGTTTTCCTTGATTGAAGAGAATTCCAATCAGCCATCAGTTAGTGAAAAACAAGTTGTTTCCACTGTAGCATGTGAATATAATCAATAATGTATTCAAATTGCAGAGGACCAGGGCTTTGAGGACTGTCCTTCATAATTTTCTTCCCATGTTTCAGGTTTTGAATTTTTATTTCAAGAAGAAATATGCTCACCTACTTGTTCAATTTTTTTTGAAGACCAAGAACACACTCTTGTTGAGGTACATTATGAAGAGATATCAGAATCAAGAGAAAAAGGTACCTGGTTTCTTTTAGATCAGCGAGAGGTAATTTTTCATGTTTTTCAGGATCCAGTGGAAAGTTTATTGCAGTTAGTAGTGAAGGTAATTATTGCAGCATTCAGTGATGATGGAGATCATTGTGAGCTATGTTTTTGGCTGCCAAATTGTAAATATTTATTGTTCTCCAAAGAATTTGATAGGGAGAATAAATCAAGGAGGCATTTGATTGATTGGTTACAATGGAATTTTGATATCGCCTGATTGTAAATATACCTTCAATAGGTAGGTGGTTGTCATCAGGATTTGAAGCCCTCAAGTCTCGGTGATATGCTGCCATTAATAATTTTAGTAAGTTTTTTATTTCAGTCAATTTCGAGTTTGTCTTGAGTCAGTCTATTTCATCTGACTTATCAGTTTTCAGTCATGTTTATTAGTTTGAGTTTTTGACCATATTGACCCAATGGATAAGTATTTCTGGTCTACGGTGTCCTTGACACCTCTTTCAGAGCTATCACCCCCAATAAGGCCAATGTTAGTGTTAGTATTTGCATCCTACCATCAGTGATAAAAAAACATCTTTTCATATCATATTAGGGTCTCATTCAATTTTTTTTAATCATTCCACTAGGTCATGAAAATTTTTAATAATTGATGGTATCCTTAGTCCAAAAACATCACTCTTCCTAAAATTTTATTTCTTTCTAGGATAGTTTCGTACCTTTCTGATTGTACATCATCTATAAAGTCAGTATCATCATGCCATCACATCAGTCATGCCATTATGAAGTTCAGTCCTTCAAAGTCTCATTAGGTATTTTAGGGTTAGTCAAGTTTTCACTAGGTGATTAGGGTTTTCAAGGTCCATCAAACTACCATATGCATGCATAAAATCCCAACAAGTAAAGGGTGATCCAATAACATATCTTCAACTTATGAAGATGATTTGTAAAGAAAAATTCTTGTTTCAGCAAGTAACTTTGGTTTTAATATGTAATTTTTAATTTTCATTATGTAATTTTATGTCATTTAGATGTAATAAGATCATGATTCGCAAGATATTAACTCAGATTTAAAACATGCCAAAGCATCAAAAATGTCAAATCAAAGAGTTCTCAAAGTCATCAGATGATCAATTTGTCAATGAAAAAGTCGAATGCAAAGGTAAAGATTCAGAGTTTAAAGTGAAAGTGAAGAAAGAAAAAGTGGTTCCCAAGGTCCAATTCATTCAAATGATGAAGCATAAATACCACCAAGACATCACAAATAAGCTCATTTTTTATTTCATCCATCGAGCTTTCACTCCCATAGCCAAAAAAATTAAATTGCAGGGTCAGAGGATGAGTTTTTCAGTGGCGTTACGCTTTCAGAGAGTGGCGTTGCACTTATAGAAAAGACGTTTCTCTTAGAATAGGAAACATGCACTTTTCTCCCACTAGCACTGTGCTTCTGGGCAAGGCGCTGCACTTTTGCCCAATGCGCTGCAATTTTTCTCAGTGACCTCTCCATTTATTAAAACATCTCCAAACTCTCCCAAACTCTTAGAAAATCATTGTTACACACCCTTACAAGTAAGTACAACAATTTCTGAGAGAGGGAGGTAGGAGAGAAAGGGAGAGAGAGGAAGGAAAAGAGAAAAAACCTCAATGTATATCTAATTCTAATTGATTACAAAAAGGATGTGAAAATTATTTCTTCCTTCCACTCCTAAACATTGAATTCACTGTGTTTTTGTTCCTAAGTTAAATTGGCTTTGGTCTAGTAAGAAAGCCCTAGTTTTATTCCTAATTCCAAAATTTGATGCCATAATACAATAAATTTACTTCCCACTTATCTAGAAACCCTATCCATACCTTTACGCTATCATTTCCTAGTCCCTAAATCCCTTTCCCTTAAAACCCTAATTCCTAGGCTTCTAAATTCCTAGGCAGCCACTTCCCCAAACCTGTAATTTAATTATCATTTCCAAATCCCTTGATATTTTGACCTCCCATCACCTCAAAACGCTATATAATCCATTCCCCCATCTCCCTAAATTTTCCTAGAGCTACACCTTTTCCCTAGACCCATTTCCACTCCCCATTCCCATCCACCTCATCCCTAGGGTTTCTAGACCAAAATACCATAGAGGAGGAAATCATAGAATACATGGAGGAAAAGGAGAGGGAAGTGAGAATGACACATATGTGAAGTCATATGAGCAAGTATGAGGCCATTAAAACTCATAAAAATCATTTCTCCATCATTTTTTAAGAAGTTATTCTAAGGGGCAAATCATTTGCCACACATAGGGCCAGTTTTTCTTCAAACTATGTTTTTGACCAAATGGTGGTGCATTTTACACAAGGGAAAGAGAATTTTGTCCATAATAGGTTAAGGAAGAAAAAAATCCTTCATTTTTTACATAGGTGTCATGGTTTTGGAGAAATTTCAAAAATACAGTGGCTACAAGAGAGTTGATGCACTTCTGGAGTAACTTTGGGAAAATCAAATTTTCTCCCTGACGGAGTGTCCAAATGACTTTATTGATAAGTCAAATGATAAATAGACATATATATATATTTCTAATTCACTATCATGAGATCAATTTGGAGCTCAGGAAGGTCTCCAAAAGTTTCTTGCACGAGCACACTGCATTTTTTCACCCCCATTCTGCACTTTTTGACCAGTCTTGAGAGAATTTCTTTTTGAGGGGCTATATGTGATCATTTTTAGTATTGGATAGGTCCATTGTGTATACAAGAGAGAGAGATATTTCCAAAGAGATATTATGAGCTCAATTTTGAGTTCGTTCAGGCCTCAAAATGTGGCCTTCAAGTAGGCAATGGGCTTTTCCTTAAGGCGTTGTGCTTTTGCCAGAGGTGGCAATGCGCTTTTTCCCCAGGCTCTACGCTTTTTATAGGGACCTCCAAATGCAAAAATACCACCACCATTGGATTTAGAATCCCATAAACATGAAATTTTTACACTTTTCAAAGAAAAATTGGATAATTTGGCAGGTAGAAATGACCAAAAACACCTCTGCCCTCATTTTCATGCAGGCACTACACTCCTGAACATTGTTTGGATATTTGAATTTTGGAGGTCTAAAACTCATCATTCTTGTAAACCAAGTACATTTTTGGAAACAAGACAGGACAGGCTTTCCAATGAGATATCCTGAGCTCAATTTGGACTTCAAAAACCTCCTCAAAAGTTGACTTGAAGTTGGCGTTGCGCTCCTGACCAGGGGATAATAATTCTGAATTTTCTCTGATTTTTTTATTTTCACATTGGAAAAACATGTTTTTACTGATGTAATTCATGGATGTAAATTTAATTATGATTTTTTAAAGTTACCTAGGGTAAATAAATTAGGTAAAAATTCTTCATGAGGTGTAATGAATTAGTTCACTTAAGTTGGGGTTGAGTCACTTAAACCTCCCTACACTCTAGGTATGTAGTTCAGTTTTTCGTGGAATAGCTCCTCAACTCAGGGATTTGACCCCCGAGGTTGGAGGAGGTTGTTTGAGGTCTACATATTTTACTTTTTGACTCATTTTTTGGGGTTGGAGCATCGAACATGTGAGGGTGGAGATATTTGGAGCTGGTGTAATGTTCTCACAATAATAAAACCAGAAATTGCAACCATTTTTTAGGAATTATTGTGGTGTGTAATTTGGTAATGCTATTTACTTGTGTTAATAATTATGCATTTAATCATTATACTTTATTTCTAGTGATAATATGTCCATATTGTAAATATAATTCATGTATACATGCTCTGTTTAAAAAAATATTCTCATGTATTTGTTTTATTCTTCTATTAAAATGAATTCACCTCTTGTGCTCATTTTGATTTTCCGCAATTTCATCCTATACCATCAATTATTAAAAATCTAAAATACCTCTTATGCATACCTACCTTGCTCTTAATTATCTCTATAACTTATCATCTAAAATTCTAAACCTAGCTCCTAGTTCTCACCCTCCTAAAGTCACCATCCAACAAACCAAACCAAAAAAAACAAACCCTGTATTTATACCTAACCTAAAACCATAATTCATACAACCCTCTTGTCTATGATTTTGTGAAGAGATCCCTCTTCGGTTTGGTAGGGCTAGCTACCAAGCTAAAATATTGGTCTGTGGTTACCTTTATTTAGACTCTTTTTCAACCTTAGAGATCCGGTGGAGTGATAATTAAGCCATCATCATGGCTTAATGAAATCATGCCATGAATACAATGAAAACCATTTCACAAGTACCTTTGATTTCCACCTCATTTTGATTTCCACCTCAACAAAGATATATATATATATATATATATATATATATATATATATATATATATATATATATATATATATATATATATATATATATATATAAATATAGGGTCATAAACAATTAAACAAAATATTAGTATACAAATATACAAAGAATTAAACATAAAGTGCGATAGATATGTCTCTATATGTTGTGGGTAGGGAATTTGTAAAGAAAATAACAAATTACATCAAATGTTCAGGCTTGAATTGATTATTTAAAAGTATATAAACCATGTTTATGGACACATTCAACATGCAAAAGACTCACAAGTCTAGGAAGATTGTAGTAATATCTTTTAAGATGTGGCTAAACCTTAAAATAATGTGTAAAAACGCACAATGTCATTTCATGAACACAATGGTATATATATATATATATATATATATATATATATATATATATATATATATATATATATATATATATATATATTAGATTGGTCTTTATAATAATTCTAGTAAGGAACTTCATAAATGTCTAAGCCTAATTAAATAAATTTACATTCATAATAAAGCCATAGATTAAGGTGGAATAGAAGACACTATAATGAGTTAATAATAAGAGTAATTTAGTATGTCACCAATACCTTCATTATCTAAAAAACATACTAGAAAGGGATAAGAGTAAATAAAAACATAAGTGAAATAGAATGAAGGAAACTCTTATGTTTAAAAGTTAAGGTTTGACTTGCAACTATGAATTATAAAAGAACAGTGGATAATGATTAATAACTATGGAAAATTATGATAATATAGAGAAAAGGATATGGTATGAGTATTTCACCTACATTAATTAAAATAAAATTAAGTGTGTTTAGAGAGGTATATTACATGTGGTATCAGAGTTGTAGGTTACAACACCATACCTTTATGTGTCTTGATTAAAATATTATTTTTGTATAACATGCATAAAACAAACTACTACAGAAACAAAACTGAAGAATGGATAAAGATAATAATAGACATACTTATGGAGGATCACCTAAAGGGGGTAAAAAACATGATTCCGAGTAGCAAATTATGAGGGGAGAAACTAGAAATCAAAATAACCATGAATATGAGATTCACAATTAGTACATAGTCTAAAAGAAGATTTAGACAATGTGAAAGATAATAAGGAGAAATTGTCTAAGGAAAGAGATGAACAAGAAGATATAAATGGATACATACTCAAGAAGTTAGAAGAAAACAAAGGTAGTATGAAAGCTAAAACAAATCACAATAAAATATTTATAAGTGAGTCTCTAGAAAAAACTAAACCTATAAATACTAGTGAGAGTCAAACACCTAATTTAAATGGTGAAATGGAAGAACAAAATTCTAGGAGTAGTGCTTCTGTGTCTAAGAAGAAAAAGGTTGCATCCCAATTAGAAGATGAATTTAAAAAGATCATACCTCTGAATTTGACAAAGAATTTGAAGAAGCGGAAGAAGCTTGGATTTTGAAGATGTAAAAATATTTTGAGGTCAATAATTACCCTAGTAGTTTGATGGATAAAATGGATACATATCAATTGACTATAAAAATATTTTTTTGGTAGGAAGAAAACCAAGTAGTAGAGAAAATTCAAGGAAAAAGCATCACTTGGAAATTATTCAATTAGGAGGAATTCAAGAAGAAGTAACAAAGAGGTACTAAAATAACAAATCCAGTGATTTCCATGAGTTAATACTGATTCAATTAACAATGGATGAATTTGTGTAAAAATTTATGAGCCTGTTGTGGTACGTGCCATATATCAAAGAAGAAAATGAAAAAATTCAAAGGTTTCTTATTTTTTTACATTTTTCCTACATGGAGAGGATTGAATTTGATAATATGAAAAAAATGGATGAAACAATAAAAAATCAAAACTGTGCTAGAACTAGAATGAGTAGAAAAGTGATAATTCTTAGAATTAGATGGCAAAGAAGAATGAAAAATTCAATTCTAAAAAGAAAGGATAAACATACGTTTTCTAATACAAAGTGTTTAAGGAGGGATTATAGTAGGAATGTGAATCAACAAAAGAATATGAGTTAAAGAAGTAGGGAAGTAATGTGAATAGGGAAATAAAACAACTAGGCCACCCATCAAGTGTTGGGCCTATAATGAAAATCATCTATGGAGGGATTATCCACAAAATTGTTTGAATACAAAAGCAACATTGCATAACATCAAAGAGGCATATACAGTAAATGATGTTTCTCATAATATTCCAAGGATTAGAGCAACACTGGATCATAGACATGTTGATCATCAATCCACTATTGGGTATGTGTTATATTCTTTCCATGACTGACATCACCCATGCATACAAGGATGGTGGGAAAACCCACCCATGGTTTTTCACATGTATTTTTGCACATGATTTTGGGCATGATGATTTTTCCCATGGTATTTTGTAGATCCGATCAAGGGAATTATAGCTACATTTTAATCTAGGGTTAATGGATTGGGGTTTATGAATGCTTCAATATGTATCTAATGTATTGTAACATTGAAAGGAATGTAATAAAATATCAATGTGATTTTAATTGTCTTAATTGATCCTATATTTACTTTAAGTTATATTTATCCTTCCGTGATTGAAAAATGTGGTCTTAAAAAGGAAAAACAAACTAAACCTTGGTTAGTGAAGTTAGATGAAGGAACCAAAAGAAGGGTTACTGATATTATTAAAGACTTCCAAATAGATTTAAATGGATTACACACTAAAATAAATTTGAATATTATTCCTTTGTGATCATATTATTTCCTTATTCACATGGATTGGTTAGAACAACATAGGGTAGTCTTAAACTATTTGGAAAAATATTTCACATGTGGCAATGACGAAGGGAGACTTGTATAGTAAAAGATGTTCCAAGAGTCATTTCAATGAGGAAAATATATTACTTAAAGTTAAACAAATGTGCCAGAAAGGGATGTAAGTTGTATCCAGTTCAAATTGAAGAACATTATAACATTAATAAAAAACCTTTTATGGAATAATATCCCATTCTAGAAATATATAAAAATGTCTTTCCTAAGGAAATACAATGACTACCTCCATAAAGGGACATATATTTTACTATACATCTTATGATTGGAGTAGTCACAACATCTAAGGCTCGATATTGAATGAGTATTCCAGATTTAATGGAATTAAATATACGACTGAAAGAGTTCTTATACAATAAATATATAAGACCTAGTGTGTCACTTTAGAGTGCACGAATATTATTTGTTAGAAAGAAAGATGGAACCATTAAAATTTTCATAGAGTACAAATAGCTCAAAAAAATGACAACAAGAACACGTATCCATTAGAAAGGATTGATAACATGTTGAATAAGGTCAAAGGAGATACTATATTCTCAAATATTGACTTAAGATTCATATATCCCCATATTAGGATCAAAGACAAAGACACTCATAAAAATATTTTCAGGACACAATATGGGCATTATGAGTTCGTTGTACTTCCTTTATGACTTACTAATTCACCAACCACTTTTATGTGTCTGATGAATAGTGTACACAAGCCTTATCTAGAAAAAGTTGTCATTGTATTTATTGATGAAATATTAGTATATTCATATAATAAGGAGAAACATGACCAAAAATTTCAAATGGTTCTCCAGACCCTTCGTTACATAATAAGGGAACTAAATTTTATTGGAATTAGAAATGCCACAAAAAATTTTAGAAACCAAAGCAAGTTTTTGACTACTGCTCCAATTTTTAAACTAGCTGACCCCAACAAATACTTTTTAGTCTTTATTGATGCGTGTAAAGAAGGTTTGGGGGAGTATTAATGCAAGAAAGTAATGTGGTAAGCTATGATTATTGAAATATTCAATACCATGAGAGGAATTATGCAACCTATGATCTAGAACTAACAATTATTATCCACGCCTTAAAAATGTGGAGGCACTCTCTTATAGGGAAGAGATTCAAGTTAAAAATAGATAATGTCAGTCGTAAATATTTATTTTGTCAAACAAACATAAATTATAGGAAATATTGGTGGTATTATTTCAAAATAATACACATTAAAGGAAAAAAAAAATAGAAGATACTGTTAGCACAAAAATAAATCATATTTATGTTATTTTTGCAAGTAGTTCGAAAACGAATTTGACTGAAAAAGTGAGGGTAGTTGTAGATTTTGATAAAGAATATGTTAAAATAAAGAAGAAAGTTCAAAAATAAGATTCTAAAGATGAGGAAGAGAATGAGTTTTCAGTTAGTGAGTAGGATTTTTGATGTATAGAGACAAAATTTATATAATTAATGATCAAAACATAAAATTGTTTATCCTTGATGAACTGCATAAAAAACCTGCGACTACACATCCTGGATATTATAAGATAATAATAATGTTGAGAAAGGACTTCTATTGGCCTAATATGAAGTCAGAGATAACATAATATGTAGAAAAATGTTTAGAATGTCAACAGGTTAAATCTTCCCATCAACATATGACTCGGTTATTACAACCTTTGCACTTTTTGAAATGGATATGGGATGTGATATCCATGGATTTTATCATTGGTTTGCTGAAAAAAGAGACAACATGACTCTATAATGGTTGTGGTAGACAAAATTAGTAAGGAAGCACATTTTATACTTGTAAATTCTACTGTCAAAGCCATTAATATAACATAAATATTCATGAATGAAATCTTTAGATTGCATGGTATGCCTAAAATTGTAATCTCAGATCAAGAAGAAAATTTTACCTCTAAGTTTAGGAATTGTTTATTTGAAGGCATGGGAAAAAAATTAAAATTTGGCACAACTTATCATCCTCATATTGATGGTAAAATAGAAAGTACCAATCAAATAATGGAGGAAATTCTACGAATGTATGTTATGGAGAGGCCCACTAAGTGGAAAGATTATCTCAATTTAGCTAAATTTGGCTACAATAATGGTTATCAAACTTCATTAAAGATGAATCATTTTGAGGTAATGTATGGGAGATGGTGTGAAGTGCCTTTAATTTGGGATCATCCTAAATATAACTTAGTTTTAAGACTAGATATGCTAAAGGAAATGGAAACAATAGTTAAGAAGGTGACACTGAATTTGAAAACAACTCAAGGCTGACAATAGAGTTATACATATTTAAAGAGAGTTAAAAAATAATTTAATGTTGGTGACCATATTAATTTAAAAGTGAAACCTAATAAGAGAAATCTTAGACTTAGTAATTGTGCCAAGCCGCAACCCAGATATTGCAGACTCTTTTCTTTGCCATAAAACATAAAATTTCATGATTTGTTTCATGTGTATTTAATAAAAAAATGTGTAGATGATCCAACTCACATAATTGGTTGGAATGTTATATAGGTAGAATCAGAGGTAGAGTTCCTAGTAGAACTTATATGCATACCAGCTCAGAGGGAAATCACACCAATTTCAATAGAAGCACTTTATCCTAGAAGAGGCAACTTGGGAATTGGAAGATTCTTTTAAAGAAGTGTATCAATTCTTATTTGAAAAAATGGGTTGAAATCTAGAGCGAAAAGGAAAATGTCAAACTCAAGTGGGGGAGGGTGATATATCCCTAGACTTAGTGTCTCTTTGTGAAAATTTTATATGAAAAACATATTTTATATTTTGAATTGAAGAATTAATTGGGAATGGTTAATCAATATTATGTTACTAATATTTTCCTTATGTAAAGTTGTTTTGTTAAGTTACTAGTAAAAATATAGAAAATAATTTTGAGGCTACAATTGGATAAAGGGAAACTATGGGCTGCAAGTGAATGGTTGAATTTAATTACCCTTTATTATGTAAGACTTAGAAATCTAATTTGAGGATCAATAACTCTCCTATTAAGACAAGACATTGTGTTAGGAGGCTAGGGAGAGTGGGGCTCATTAATGAGCCAAGAAACTACCTCCTACCTAGTGGATAAGGAGGAGGTAGTTACTAACTACCAACAAAATTGGAAAAAGGGTATTTTTCTTGTCCTATATTGGCATGAGAATCACACAGTGTTGAATTGATATGATAAGTATAATGATAGAAAGAAATAATAGAGGATTAATTGACTTGCAGTCCATTAAAGCTCGTGGGGGGGGGGGGGGGGGCTTTCATGAGAAAGAATCAATGTTGGGTGGAGCTTGGTAGCTCCAATATTATTTTCCTCAGTAGATTGAAAAGAAGTTATCTTGATTAATTTGTGTTTTTAATAGTTTTCATTTGCGATATGATTTTATATTGTAGGTATTGTATAGATGCAAGTTTTTTAAGTATACATGCAAACAAAGAGAAAGAGAATATAACTTTGTTATTTGAGAATTAGATATGGTAAATTAATTTTATATTAAGAATAGTGAAATTATGATACATATTTATGTATCAACACAAGTAGTACCTTTTTTACTGTGAAGTTATTTTTTAAAGTATTCTATGAACTTGAATTTTCCTATCGAATGCAAAAACCATAATTAAACTTATAGTTTAGAATAACTATAATCATGTTTAAAAGAAAGACCAATGTGATGAAAAAAATATAATATAGTTGGTGTTATCACCATAAATTTTTTTTATAAACTTGATCAGTTTATATCATTTCTAGTTATGGTCTTAGATAGGAGTTGGGTCATCATGATGTTTTAAAGGGTAGGTGATAGGGTTAGAGTCTCAAAGTCTCATTTTTATGTCCAAATAAAGCTTAAAAAACCTTATTAATGTCTTAAAGGTCACACAACCCTCTTTAGAAGTCAAATTTCAAACCATTTGAAAAAAAATTGAATTAGCCATGAAACCACGTTTTCGTAGCGTAGACAGTGTAAAAAGTCTGTTTTGTGCTATGAAAACGCTGTTGTTTTCGTAGCACAAAACCCTAAAATTGAACTAAACGCACTACGAAATCACGGATTCGTAGGAAGTCTTGTCAAATCACCAATTTAGTCATATTTTTTTAATTTGTCATCATTAGGTGTCAGCTAGGAGTCATTTCTAATGCATGCAACCATTCAATTTCATCATTTCGAATATAGGGGTCATCATGATAGGTAATTTAAAATTTGAAAGGATTGGTGGGTTTCGTATTGCAGTTTTCATGCAAACACTCAAGAAAATTGTATTTGAATGCTAAGCTCATGGTAATCTCTTACCAAAGATTCTCTCATCGATTTTTCAAGCCAGGCTGATCACCATTAACAAGCGAGGTTGACTACTATTAGCAAGCGAGGCTAATAAACATAAATTCAAGTGAGGTTGATTTGTTATAGGAATTTAGAGTCAAAGATGATAGAAGAAAGGAAAAATCACAGGTCTGGTCATTTTTTAAGAACAGAGCCTAAAAGCACAAAGGATCTAGTCAAAGATAAGTCAGTGATGGAAGCTTTCAAGAAAACAGGGTGTTGGAGATTTTGTGAAAAATTGCAGGGAGGACACAGTCAAGTTTTAAAGGAATTTTCTCTTCATTTGACTGGCTAAAATACAAAAAATTGGAATTCTAAATTTGGTAGTAACCCCTGAGATCATAGCTTTGGTGACAGAGATTCCTAGGGGGCAAGATAGATGGTTCAAAAATTTCAAATTTGATATGGAACCATGTAAGGTATTTCTGAAGCCAGAGTTTGCAGAAATAGAATTAACCAAGGCAACTCCAAGGAAATACATCAAAGACATCTATGCCAACTTGGTCTTCAATATTCAAAGGTATTTTACCTGTGAGGGAAGATATCATAAAGTTTATTCATATCATTTTAAACTCCTGTTGCATTTTACTGGCATGATTTCTTTAGATTTTCCTTTCTTCCTGTATCGAAGTATAGCTAAGATGGCAGATAAAGTGCAAATGAAAGTTCAAGGATGTGAAACTTCCTTTTTCCATCATGACCTAATTAAACTGATAGTTTTACATGAACTTCAAAATATCAATACAGAATGGTCTTCATTTTTGTTTTTATGTGGTTTTGGAGTGGAAATCCAAGGTGTAGGCATTAGCCCTAAGGCTAAAGAAACCCCACCAGCAGAAACCAGTAAGGTTATAGTGACCAGGTCAAAAATATTTGTCAAGATGAAACCTAGAAAACAAGTGAAAGAGTGAGTAAAGCATCAATGGTTAGACTTGAGACTCCTCAACCTACAAAAGAAAATATAGCTAAAATTAGAGAAATGACACAAGAACAATCAGCTGAGAAACCAATTCAAAGCAGATTGACTAGAAGTCAAATTGCAAAGGAGAAAGGTAAATCAGTGATCTCATAAGAAAGTCCAAGCTTAATGGGTAACTTAAATGATATTTTGGAAGCCATTGATATTGAAGAATCCCCTTTGGTACAGGCAGATTTCATAAAATTTGATGAAGGAAACCTAAGAAGATAAAATCTTCTAAGAAACTGGAATTTGAGGATGAGGCTGCAACATTTGTGTTTAAGCCAAGAAAGCCTTTAACTAGGAAATCTAAAAAGATGCAGAAGTTCAATGTTGAATTAGAAGAAACAGAGGAAGCTTCCACTATTCAGGAAGAGTTCATAGACCTTTCATACCTTAAGGTGACAAAGACAGAGTACTTTCCACTCAGACAGAAAAAACCAGCTATGAAGAAATGGAACAAAAGTTGAAATCAGAAAATTATGAAATTTCTAGACTAAGGAAGTGAGCAAGAAGGCATGCTGCTGAAAATAAAAATTTTAAGAGGATAAATGCTCTATGGGAACATGAAAAGGTTTCCAAATAAAAAACAATAAGTAGTGAAGCTCAATACTTTACTTGGATTGTTCCTGCAATTAAAGAGGCTAGATATGTGAGAATGATGAATGCTTAGTTAAGGGCCACCAACAGGAAACTGAGGAGGCAGTTTGAAGACTTAGAAATACAGTTGCATCAAAAATGAAATAGGGCAACAAATGGTAAATCCTTGAATAAGTTTTGTCGTGAATATAAGGATCATTCTTGAAGAATAACATCCATTAAATCTATTTGATGTTGACATATATCCTTAAAAAATCTTAAAATGTCCTAAAAACTGTAAATTTTTGGAAAAAACTGTGTTAAAGGAGTATACACAGCAGTTTCGTAGCGCACTACGAAACTGCTAAAGGTGAAGTTTTGAAATTTTTTTGCATGAAATTGAGAGGTAAGGACTGCTGGCTTTAAGATTTTAGAATTTCTAGTGGAAATAGAAAGTTCATAAATGAAGTCTTAGGTTGAAAAGAAAGAAAAATAATGGTCAAAGAAGGTGTTTTTATAGTGGTATAAAAACTGCGCTACGAAAATAGGCTGTTTTCGTAGCGCAATCATATTCCCTTTCCTTTTCATTTTTTCGAAGGCTTATTTTTGCACAGTTGGAAGGTTGAAGAGTTTATGGAATGTTAACACATGTTACATATACAAGATTGTAATCAAGGCTAGCAAATATGTTCAAAGACAAACATGGAGGTAAGGACTAAAAATCAAGAAACTCTGTCTTCTGGTTTTTAGGACAATTAAGTCATGAATCAGCAAGTTTCACCACAAATCTAGAGGCATCATAAAGGTCGAAGACACAGATTAGTAGCTGTCAAAGAGAGTATTTAAATTTTGGATAAGGTTGTTTGAGAAATGTTAAGGTGTTTCACTTCTATTTGTATTAGAACTCTTAGAAGATAGTTAGTTGTCAGTTTGTAATTAAGAGTTTGTTTTAGGAGTAGACATGTGTCAATTTTAGAAATTCGAATTCTCCTAATGATGGATCATGGAATCCAAGAAATGTAAAGACTCTATATGAAGCATGAGGTCGAATTCCTCAAGGTTGGAATTTTTGATTAGTAAAGCAGTTGTGTTATTGTATGTTACTAGATATTTTCAACTTAATACAGAGATCAGTTTTACTACTCAAGATTCACAAGGGGTTTATGTGTTTGATATTACTATGGCCTTTTTTAATTATCCATTTGAAGTGGTATGAGCATGTGTTACTTAGAATTCATTAAATAATGCTCTAACTTCCTTCACATGCTTGTAGACTGTGCTTATTCACTGTGTTATTGTTTTCACTTATAAACCTAGACTCCAAGTGCCTTGATTTCCATGTTTGAAAAATCATGATGTTTTGTTTAAGACTACTTTGACTCCACAGCCCAATAGATTTTTGCTAATATTCAATTCAACGAGTTATACATTTTATCCTTTTTATTCCTAGAGTTAGCCATCTAATCATTAATCAAAAATCTTAAACCTATTGAGAGAGCCCTCTTAGGTTGAGGAGGCTAAACCTCAGCCAAAAGATTGGTTTGAAAGAGTTACTCAGAGTCCACTTGATCAGTAGCCTATCAGGGTCAGATTTTTTGTTAACATTTTTGTGCGTCTATCAGGAGTCTGAAGATTATTCATTCCCAAAATCGAGAAGATGAACTTCTGAAGGTAGCAAGAGCTCAGAAAGTTTTTCAAGGCTGCATCTACCTTGGTGACTCCATACATTTTCAAAATTTTAAAGGTGGCTTCGAGAAGGAGATACACACAGAGCAATCCTGATCCCCATCCACCTACCATTGTGGACAATCCAAACACTATTTCAAGAGGTAGTCAATTTTTTTTAGAAATATCAGGTACTCCATCTCATTAGAAATCTTTCTCCTCTGAAATATTAAGAAGTCCCGAAGAAAAAAGAGTTGATGATAAAATTCATGAAGTGTTGTTTAGGTCAGAAAGTGAAAAGGAATTCATTGATATTATCTTAGACTTGCAAAAGAGAGGAATTGACACTTCAACCCTAGTAACACAAGAAGACAAAGAGGAATTTTGGGAAGTTGTTACCTCTGAGCCGTTGTTAGAAAAAGAGTCTCTAGATAAACTGAAAGAACTTGACCCTTTCAAAGTCTTGCTGAAATCCAAAGTTGGTTTACCCCTTCCAAGTTGGAGCTCAATTGTTAGTGGCTTTCAGAAACCAAGAATTCCTCCTCATATTAGTTCTTCATCTTCTGTTTCTGCCATTCCTTAAAACTATTTTTCATCCTTCAAGTATGGCTGCTTCTGCTAGGTATGAACCACTTGTACTCCTTGCTATTTTGGATGACCTTCCCAGTAAATATGCTGCTAGGATCCCTACTTGGGGTAGTGATGAAGAAATCACAGCAGAGGAATATGTAGATAGATTTCATGATTTTATAGACAGAGAAGAAGTTGATGATGAAGATGCGAAATTAAGGCTTTTTGCACAGAGTTTTATTGGTGAAGTTAGAAAATGGCTTAAAGCTCTTGCACCAGGAAGCATTTGAAATTGGGATGAGTTTGAAGATAAATTTTTAAAGAAATGGGGAAACAAAACAAATCCAGTTCAAGCACTTAATGAATATAACAACCTTAGAAGGGCAGTTGATGAATCTATCCAAAACTTTTCAAAGAGATTTAATAAAGTTTTTGACTCAATTCCAGCTCATTTGAAACCTCCAGAAGCCTTAGCACAAATGAGATATGCTGAAGAATTTGATTATGAATTTTCTATCTTATTGAGAGAAAGAGAATCACATACAGTTGTAGAAATGAAAAGTGATGCAATAAAGGTAGAGGTAAATATGATAGCTGCTGAAAAGTCAAAAATGGGAAAAACTAAATTGAAAGAAGAAGAAAAATCTTCCACTTCAACTTCTGAATATAAATTTGATTCAATGATGAAAACCATGGAGAATTCGATGGATAGGTTAGCTCTTGGAAACACTTCTACTCCTCCTATGCAATATGAACCTCAATTTAGAAATCCTTAATTCAGGAGACCTCAAAACCAATAAAGGCCAAGAGAAAATAGAAATAAACAACCTGATCCTCCAGTGAGACCTCCTTTTTAGTAGAATTTGGTGGATGAAGAAGATGAGCCTGAAATTCCTAAAGAATCCATCCATTGTCTTAACGAAGAAATTTCAAGAATTTTCTTGACTAAAGAAGAGCATGATGAGTTATATTTGGCTAATCAAGGAGGAGAATCATTAGATTATTTTATGGGATATCAACATGCCATTTTTGAGATGCAAAAACAACATAATCTCAGAAACAGAAATGTGCCTATCATTGCAAACAAAACACAACCTAAGAAAGATGCTCTAAAGGTTGCTGAAGCTAGAAATGATACCCCAAAGGTTTCTGAAGGTAAGAAAGACACTCCACTTGGTAAGAAAGATACTCAACTTCCTCCTCTTATCAAAGAAGTTGAAAAATATGTTTATGTTTTTAACCTTGAGAATGAGATTTCAAAGATTAAGATATCAGTCCCATTTAGCGAGATTCTCAAGGTAAATGAATATAGAAGCAAGATTGTTAAGTTGTTAAACTTACAACCAGGAGCTGCTGATATTTTGAATGTTCAAGAAGATAATCCTACTATATATTTGGGTCCAAGGATAGAAGATGAACAAAATAAAGAGTTTCCTCCTTTTTATGTAAGAATTAGTATTCATTATATGACTTTACATAATGCTATGTTGGATTCACGGGCTTATCATAACCTTATGCCCAAAGTAATCATGGAAAGGATGGGATTACAAATCACAAGACTATATAAGGATTTATTTTCTTTTGATTCAAAAAGAGTTCAATGTATTGGTTTAATCAAGGATGTTGTTGTTGGTCTAAAAAAATCCCACAAAAGAAAATTGTTATGGAAATTGTTGTGGTTGATGTTCCGCCAAAGTTTGGTATGCTATTGTCAATATCATCGGTAGAAAAAATCAAAGGCACAATGCAGATGGACCTTACCTATGCCACCATTCCAGTTTTTGGCGAACAAAGGAGATTTTATCGGGAGACTAGAATGGCTTACATGGTAAGTAGCAAAGATAAACCTCAGAATTTTCCTATTTATGCCTTTGATACTGAACTTGGATCTACCATTCTTTTCAATGAGTCAGCTGATAGTGTTGATGAAGAAATAAGAGAAGAAAATCAACAAACATAAAATCAACAAGTAAATGACAAACGGATGTAAGAATGGTGGTCATTATACTTTGACAGATCAATAGGAAAAGAGGGGGCAGGAGCAGGGATTTGGATTATAATTCCAACTGATGAGAGTAAGTTTTACTCTTACAAACTAACTTTTGATTGCACAAACAACATGGCTGAGTATGAATCTTTGATTTTGGGTCTAGATCTTTTAAAAAAAATGAAGGCCCAAAATATTTCTATTTTTGGAGATTCTGAATTGGTTATTAGACAAGTTGAAGGTGTTTATCAAACAAAGGATGTAAGAATGAGAGGTTACAGAAATTTATTTTTAGACATGTTGGAGAATTTTCAAGCCTATTCCTTCATAGTCAAAACTAGAGATCAAAATTCCATTGCTGATTCTATTGATGTCTCTACAGGTCTCTTCATCATTCCTATGCATTCTACTAAAAAATATGAAATTGAAGTTCCCCATGGACCAGCTATACCAGATAATATCACCAATTGGCAAGTTTTTGTAGATGATCAATAGGTAAGGAATTTTATTGAGTTGAAAGAATAATTTGAAAGTACACAAGTTGATCAACAAAACATGTTTGTTGAATCAAAAGGAAATTATGAAGTTTTGCAACTAAAAACTAATTCAATACCAAAGGGTCTTATTCCTCTTGAGAAGCTTTTTGACCAGAATGATGTTTTCAAATCACCAAAGATACAAGCTGACGAAGAGGAAGTAGAAATCTGTAATCTTGGTACAATAGCTTTGCCTAAAATGATCAAAATTTCAAAGTTTCTTTCAGCTGATATGAAATTCAAATATATTTAGATGATGAAGAGGTTTATTGATGTTTTTTCTTGGAGTTATGTTGATTTAAAAAAGTATGATCCTTCCATTATTCAGCATACTATTCCTATCAAAGAAAATGAGAAACCATTAAAACAAAAGTTGAGGAGAATGAATCCCCTTCTCATGCCATTGATTGAAAGGGAGATTAAGAAGCTCTTTGATTCTAAAATCATTGTCCCAATCAGATTCTCCAATTGGCTTGCAAATTTGGTACTGGTTAGAAAGAAGAATGGAGAAAATAGAATTTGTATTGACTTCATAAATTTGAACAAAGCTTCTCTAAAGGATTCAATTTTGTATCCTCTTCCCAAGATGGATTCAATTCTGTAAAATATTGTTGGTTCTCAAAGAATGTCTATGCTTGATGGTTTTTCAAGTTAAAATTAGATTCTTGTGCATCCGGATGATCAGGAAAAAATAGCCTTCACAACACCATGGGGCACATTCATGTATGCTAAGATGCCTTTTGGTCTCATGAATGCAGGAGCTACTTTATTACTTTTTTTGAATAAAAGGATAAGACATTGGTTGTTTATATTGATGATATAACAATCTTTTCAAAGAAAAAAGAAGATCATTTGAAACACTTAGAAAAGGTTCTGCTGAAATGTAGAAGGTTTGGTATTTCTCTTAATCCTACTAAAATCATCTTTGCTTTAACTACAGGAAAATTACTTGGTCATATTATTTCTGAAGATGGAATTAGGATTGATCCTAATAGAGTTAATGCAATTCAAAAGGTAGATTTTCCAAGAAGTAGGAAAGAGATTCAATCATTTCTTGGAAAAGCGAATTTTGTTAGGCGCTTCATTCCTAACTTTGTTGAGATTGTCAAAGATATAAAAATGATGTTAAAGAAAGGAGTTGATATTAAATGGATAGCTAAAGCTAAAAAATCTTTTGAGCAAATCAAGAAGGCACTTACACAAGCATCGGTACTCATCAGCCCATATTTTTCCAAAGAATTTCTGGTTTTTTCATTTGCTTCCGAAAACATAATTGCTGGAGTTTTGCTACAAAAAGGAAAGCAAGGTACTGAATAGCCTATTTATTTATTTAGTAAAACATTAGCAAATGTTGAGCTGAAGTATAATATTCTAGAAAAAACAGGCCTATGCTTTGGTGAAGGTTATTAAAGATTTCAAAATTTACATTCTACATTCTCATATTGTGGCATTTTTTCCAAGTACTATGGTAAAAGACATTATAACTCAGGCAGATCCTAATGGTAAGAGGGGAAAATGGATTTCAAAATTGCTGGAATATGATATAGACATGAAACCAACAAAGTTGGTGAAGGGACAATGCTTGGTGAAGTTAACGACTTAATCGAACTTGGACTGTCTTGATATAAATCTGAATGCATAAATATTAGAAATTTCTGATGATGATGAAGAATTGGTTCAAATTGATGAGAAATACATTACTTCAGAGTGGTATAAGGATGTAGTTTTTGTTCTACAGCATCACAAAGCTCCCGCTAATCTAACAAAGTCCAAAGCAAGGTTTGTTAAGTTGAAAACTTTAAGATATTTTGTATTTGACATAAATCTATTTTGGAAAGATACAAGCAGAATATTGCTGAATTTTTTACTTGAAGAAGAGGCTGATAAAGTCATTGAATAATTCCATAAAGGTGATTGCGGAGGACACCATTATTGGAAGGGTACAACAAATAAGATTCTTAGAGTGGGATATTTTTGGCCAACAATGTTTAAAGACATTTATAAAATAATTGTTGCATGTCATGAATGCAAATTTTTAAAGGAAGAAGAAAGCTTGTACCTCTACCTTTGGTTCCTATCTATGTGGAAGAACAATTTAAGCAATGGGGTTTAGAATTTATTGGAGAGATACATCCATCATCATCAGGACAACATCATTGGATTCTCATATCAACAAATTACTTCACCAAATGGATAGAGGCAATCCCAACAAGGCAAGTTAATGACTTTGTAATTATTTCTTTTCTAGAGAATACTATATTGTCTAGATTTGGCTGTCCTATGAAGATTATAATGGATAATGCTCAAGCATTTAAGTCTAAGAAAATGATCAATTTTTGTCATCAATACCATATCACTCTTGGACACTCTACAGCATACTATCCGTAAGGGAATGGTCTTGCTGAATCATCAAATAAGAGCATTGTCAGAATCATCAAAAAGATATCATAGGAAAACATGAAAGCTTGACATCTAAAGCTGAAGTATGCGTTGTGGGCTGATAGGATATGTACAAGAGATCAATTGGGACTTCGCCATATGAAATAGTTTATGGTGCTGAAGCTTATTTTCCAACATCACTTGGGGTACCGGTCATGAAATTAATTCAAGGACTTGAAGAGGAACCAAATGTCATTCAGAGGAGGATCAACCAGCTGATAGCTTTGCAGGAAAAGAGAAATGAAGTTTATGACAGCCATCAGCATGCTTAGAATGAAATTAAAAATACATTTGATAAGAAGATTAAAGAAGATAATTTCCAAATACAAGACAAAGTGCTAAAATGGGAAGCAAAAATTGAGGAAACGGGCAAGCATGGTAAGTTTCAGAATTTATGGAAGGGTCCTTTTCATATTGTTGGTTTTCATGGGAACAACACTTATATTTTGCAGGAAATTGATGGAGGATCATATGCTGGAGGGCCTATTAAAGGAAAGTTCCTAAAGCATTATATTTGATGAAGCTTTAACAACCACTCATGACATTGTACATATTCCATATTTGTCAGTTTTATTTCTAATAATGACAATATGAAACAAAGAGATTAAGCCCAAGGTGAAGGCCCAAACAGTTTGAAGAATATGCTTGTCAAATCAAATAATTTTTTTTTGTTTTATCAAAATGGATAGCACTGGAGCTGTGGGTTCTTAGTGTACCACAGGGGCACACTATCCCAAGTGGAGCCACTGTTATCACCATAATTTTTTTTTATATACTTGGAAAATTTACATCATTTCTAGTTATGGTCTTAGATAGGTGTTGGGTCATCATGATGTTTTAAAGGGTAGGTGATAGTGTTAGAGTCTCAAAGTCTCATTTTTATGTCCAAATAAAGCTTAAACAACCTTATTCATGTATTAAAGGTCACTGTTAGTGTCAGTATTTGTAGCCTTACTCTAGTGATCAAACATGCTCTTACAAAGTGATTTTAAGGTGTCAAGGTCAAATTTTGTCATTCAGTAAGTCTTCAAGTAAAATTTGGTCACTAGGTATTAGGTCTAGCGTTTTCTTTTATTCCTGTCAAAGTTGTCCAAATTTCGGTCCATGTCACCATTTAGCTGAGTGTACCATCATTCAGAGGGTTTTCATCATCATTCCATATTCCAAAGGGTCATTTTACACCTTGTTCATGCTTCAGTTGTGCCTAGGTAAGGTTCATTTCCATCTCCTAGGGTTTTGAAGGTAATTTCTCTTGGATGGTAAAATCATCAGAAAAACTTGTATCCTGATGTTCATACACCTTTCCTTATCTTAATATACCTTATTAAACAGTTCCCATCAATGAAATCCCCCAAATTCCTCATTTTCGCACAAACCCTAGTTTCTTGCTATAACTTGGCAATTTTCTAGGCTAAGCCTGTGTTTTGCACTTTTGGACCCCTTCCCCTCACTAAATATTTGAAATTACACTTTCCCATGATTCCTAACATCCCTCCCTACTTCCAAAATTTTTCTCAAGAATTTAGAAGCCCCTTATCCCCTTCATTTCACTTCATTTCGACAAATCCCTTGTTCCACACATCAAGATAGGTTTTACTCCAATGATGTTTCTGAGAAAGAAAATATGATTTTGGAAAAATTGAGAGAGGTTTTTGTCCAAAATAGGACAAGTAATAAAAACCTCCTTCACTTTTTACACAGGTGTCATTTTTTTAGAGAAATTTCAAAAATACAGCTACCTCAGGAGAATTGATGCACCTCTGAAGTGACCTTGGGAAAATCAAGTTTTATCCTAGCTTGGTTGGCCAAATTACTTTCTTGATGAGTCAAATGATAACTATACACAAAGAGATTTCCAATGAGATATCATGAGCTCAATTTGGAGTTGAGGAAGACCCTCAAAAGTTGACTACAACAGCACTCTGCCTTGAGGCAGCCTCATTTTGCACATTTTTACCAGTCTTGGGATATTTGATTTTTGAGAGGGAAAATGAACTCCAAATTGAAAAATTCTAGTTCGGTTGGAACTTAGACTCAATGAGATTTCCAACGAGCGATGCGTTTTGTTTTTTGCGTGGTGCATAGAGCTGTAAGCTCTTTTCACCACAATTTCATTCAAACCTTAAATTTTCTCAGTTTCCTCTGGTCCAAAGTAAGTCAAAAAACTCTTCCATTGCCAATAAACGTGTGTCTTATGATGTTTATGAGGATTTAATAAAAAAAATTCAAACTCTACTTCCTTGCTCAAGAAATCATAGCCTAGGGTTTATACATTGGTTTTTTATGCCATCACTCCCACATCCTTTTGTTTCCTCACCGTTTTCCTAGTTCCATCAGCACATTTCTCTATCCCCCATATCCCTAAAATTCACTTATTCCCTATCCCAATTACCATTATCCCAAATCCAAGTTACAAATTTCCCAAACCCTAATTTATATACCATAGCCTAAAACCTGTCCCTAAAACCCTTCCATTCCCAAAAAATTTGTCCATATCATTCCCAAAACCCCTCATACCCTTTCCCTCCACAATCCCTCATACATTTTTACCCTTGGTGGCAGAAAACTAAAAACACCATAAACATCTTCATACTCATAAAGAAAACTCACATAGTAGCAAAAATTGGAAAAGATTCTAGAGAAGGCCAACAAAGAGAAAAATATGTTGAGGCACATGGCCAATCATTATTGGGCAAGAAATCATGTTTGCAAAGCAAGAATCAAAATTTTGAAGGCCAAGTTGAAGAAGGCCTCAAAGCGTCGGAAAAGGCATGATAAAATTCAAATCTTGGCTGAGGCTTCGTTGGCCCAGCATATCACATAATGGAGGACACTCAGCCCAAATTTCAAAAAAATTGGGACACTTTTTGCATTTTTGAAAATTTTGGGCCTAAAAACAGACTTTTCAGCTCTATGCACCGCGCCACTTGGCGCGCGCTTATGATTGGGGGCTCCTTTTTATGAAAAATAAGAATTTTTGGATTTTTCATGGAAAAATATGCATTCCAACCTATGGAAAATAAATTTTGACAGGTTTTGGGCTTCCAGAAGGGTCAAAAACACCGAAAAAATGACCTTTCTGCCCCTTTTTTGGCACACAGGAAGCAGTGTTGGGAGAAATCAGTTTTGGAGGGGAAAATGAAGATGAAATTCAGAAATTCCACTTGTGTGGGAAAGTAGACAGGAAGACCTTTCCAACAAGTCCACTTGGAGAAAATTTGGACACTAGGAAGGCCTCCAAAATCATCTGCAAACTAGCGCGACACATAGAGAAATCAGGCGCAGTGCATTGGAGGATTTTGCTCATTTTTGACTCAGTAACTCTGTTTTTCGCCTAGTTTTTGACAGTTTGACTTTCTTACTTCTAAATGTCAAAATCATGATGTAATTTGATGGATCTTGATGTAATTTTGTTAAATTTTCACTGATGGAGGTAGATTCATCCATCAAAAGGTGAATTGCAACTGAATGAATCAGTTTCCTAGTTTATAGAGGCAAGCTGTTCCATTACCTACTTTCTAGTTCTCAGTTTAGATTTTGTTGGAAAAGCTCCTAAAATTGTGAGCTCGACCCCTAGAGGCTGGGATGAGTGGTTGTTTGTCTGTATTTTGTGTTTTTTCAGTCATTAGCATGGTTGGACACTTGGGATTGTTTTGAGAATCATTGTACATTCATCTCTGCAGTTTGGCAAAGGAATAGACCAGGGTTTGCAGCACTCCTTGGGATTCATGTGGCTCTTTGTTTTGATGATGTGTTTCTCTCTGTTAATGTAATTTTACTGGTGCTTTATGTGTATCATCTTCCCTCTTATTTCTTCTTAAGTTAAACAAACAAGGATAAAGGTGGAATTCATTAGATTTGCAGTGCTCTACCTAGGGTTTGTTTAATTTTCTATGTTTTCAACCGTTTGAAGAGGATTCCTGAAAGCTTATTGCCCTCTTCAACTCCTCACCGGTCTGAGCTATCCATTTCATTCAAAATTGAAGTGTCAAAACAATTGCCTACCTTGCCCCATTCAGATCTCTGCAAAAACTAGGCCTCATTCCCCAGACCCAAAATATGCCTTTCCCTTTGATCCAACAAACACTCTCAAAATCAAATCAAACTCTTTTACATATATACCTAGCCTAAAATCAGCCTTTATTCAAGTCATCTCAAGCCTCACTGATCATTTTTTGCTGATATTGACCAGGAGAGAGCCCTCTCCTGATCTGGTAGGGCTAGCTACCAAGTTAAGCGTGTTTTGATGTTACCCTAGATGTTTTCATAGCGCAGACAGTGTAAAAATTTTGTTTTACACTACGAAAACGTTGCTATTTTTGTCGCACAAAACCCCGAAATTGAACTAAATGCACTACGAAATCACGGATTTGTAGGAATTCTTGTCAAATCACCAATTCAGTCAGATTCCGTTAATTTTTCATCATTAGGTGTCAGCTAGGAGTCATTTCTAAGGCATGAAACCATTCAATTTCATCATTTCGAATATAGGGGTCATCATGATAGGTAATTTCAAATTCGAAAGGATTGGTGGGTTTCGTATTGCAGTTTGCATGCAAACACTCAAGAAAATTGTCTTTGAATGCTAAGCTCATGGTAATCTCTTACCAAAGCTTCTCTCATCGATTTTGCAAGTGAGGCCGATCACCATTAACAAGTGAAGCTAACTACTATTAGCAAGCGAGGCTGATAAACAAAAATTCAAGCGAGGTTGATTTGTTACAGGAATTCATAGTCAAAGATGAGAGAAGAAAGGAAAAATCATAGGTCTGGTCATTATTTAAGAACAGAGCCTGAAAGCATAGAGGCTCTGGTCAAAGATAAGTCAGTGATGGAAGCTTTCAAGAAAACAAGGTGTTGGGGATTTTTTTGAAAATTTGTAGGGAGGACACAGTCAAGTGTCAAAGGAATTTTCTCTTCATTTCACTGGCTCAAATACAAAAATTGGAATTCTAAATTTGGCAGTAACCCCCGAGATCATAGCTTTGGTGACAGAGATTCCTAGGGGGTAAGATAGATGGTTCAAAAATTTCAAATTTGATATGGAACCATGTAAGGTATTTTTGAAGCCAAAGTTTGCATAAACAGACTTAACCAAGGCAACTCCAAGGAACTACATCAAAGACATCTATGCCAACTTTCTCTTCAATATTCAAAGGTATTTTACTTGCGAGGGAAGATATCATAAAGTGTATTCATATCATTTTAAACTCATGTTGCATTTTACTAGCATGATTTCTTTAGATTTTACTTTCTTCCTGTATCAAAGTATAGCTAGGATGGCAGATAAAGTGCAAATGAAAGCTCAAGGATGTGAAACTTCCCTTTTCCATCATGGCCTAATTAAACTAATAGTTTTACATGAACTTCAAAATATCAATAGAGAATGGTCTTCATTTTTTTTTATGTGGTTTTGGAGTGGAAAACCAAGGTTTAGGCATTAGTCCTAAGGCTATAGAAACCCCACCAGCAGAAAAAAGTAAGCCTATAGTGACCAGGTCAAAAATATTTGTCAAGCTGGAACCTAGAAAATAGGTGAAAGAGCAAGTGAGTAAAGCATCAGTGGTTAGTCTTGAGACTCCTCAACCTACAAAAGAAAAGATAGCTGAAATTAGAGAAACGACACAAGAAAAGTCAGCTGATAAACTAGTTCAAAGGAGATTGACTAAAAGTCAAATTGCAAAGGAGAAAGGTAAATCAGTGATCTCAGAAGAAAGTCCAAGCTTAAAGGGTAACTTAAATGATATTCTGGAAGACACTGATATTGAAGAATCCCCTTTGGTACAGGCAGATTTCATAAAATTTGATGAAGGAAAACCTAATAAGATGAAATCTTTTAAGAAACTAGAATTTGAGGATGAGGTTTTAGCATTTGTGTTTAAGCCAAGAAAGGATTTAACCAGGAAATATAAAAAGATGCAGGAGTTCAATGTTGAATTAGAAGAAACAGAGGAATATTCCAATGTTCAAGAAGAGTTCATGGACCTTTCATCACTAATACCTGAAGGTGACAAAGACAAAGTAATTTTCACTCAGAGAGAAAAAACCAGCTATGAAGAAATGGAACAAAAATTGAAATCAACAAATTATGAAATTGCTAGACTAAGGAAGAGAGCAAGAAGGCATGATGCTGAAAAGACAAATTTTAAGAGGATAAAGGCTCAATGGGAACATGAAAAGGTTTCCAAATCTTAAACAATAAGTAGTGAAGCTCAATACTTTACTTGGACTGTACCTGAAATTAAAGACACTAGATATGTGAGAATGATGAATGGTCAGTTAAGGGCCACCAACAGGAAACTGAGGAGGCAGATTGAAGACCTAGAAATACAATTGCAGCAAAAATGAAACAGGACAACAAATGGTAAATCCTTGAATCAGTTTTGTCGTGAAGATAAGGATCATTTTTGAAGAAGAACATCCATTAAAGCTATTTGATGTTGACATATATCCTTAAAAAATCTTAAAATATCCTCAAAACTGTAAATTTTTGGAAAAAACTGTGTTAAATGAGTATACACAGCAGTTTCGTAGTGTGCTACGAAACTGCTGAAGGTGAAGTTTTGAAATTTTTTGCATGAAATTGGGAGGTAAGGACTGTTTGTTTTCAGATTTTAGAATTTCTAGTGGAAAGAGAAAGTTTATAAATGAAGTTTCATGTTGAAAAGAAAGAAAAAGAATGGTCAAAGAAGGTGTTTTTACAGTGGTATAAAAATTGTGCTATGAAAGCAGGTTGATTTCGTAGCGCAGTCATATTCCCTCTCCTTTTCATTTGTTCGAAGGCTTATTTTTGCACAAGTGGAAGGTTGAAGAGTTTATGGAATGTGAACACATGTTATATATACAATATAGTCATCAAGTCTAGCAAAGATGTTCAAAGACAAACATGGAGGTAAGGACTAAAAATCAGGAAACTCTGTCTTCTGGTTTTTAGGACAGTTAAGTCATGAATTAGAAGGTTTCACCACAAATCTAGAGGTATCATAAAGGTCGAAGACATGGATTAGCAGCTATCAAAGAGAGTATTTAAATTTTGGATAAGGTTGTTTGAGACATGTTAAGGAGTTTCACTCCTACTTGTATTATAACTCTTAGAAGATAGTTAGCTGTCAGTTTGCAATTAAGAGTTTGTTTTAAGAGTATATAGGTGTCAATTTTAGAAATTAGAATTCTCCTAATGATGGATCATGGAATCCAGGAAATGTAGAGACTCTATATGAAGCATGAGGTCGAATTCCTAAAGTTTGGAATTTTTCATTAGTAAAACAGTTGTTTTATTGTATGTTACTGGATATTTTCAACTTCATATAGAGATAAGTTTTACTACTCAAGATTCACAAGGGGTTTATGTGTTTGATATTACTATGGCCTTTTTCAATTATATATTTGCAGTGGTATGAGCATGTGTTACTCATAATCCAGTGAATAATTCTCTAACTTCCTTCACATGCTTGTAGATTATGCTTATTCACTGTGTTATTGTTTTCACTTATAAACCTAGACTCTAAGTGCCTTGATTTCCATGTTTGAAAGATCATGATGTTTTTTTGAAGACTACTTTAACTCCATAGCCCAATAGATGTTTGATAATCTTTGATTCAACCAGTTATACATTTTATCCTTTTTATTCTTAGAGTTAGCCATCTAATCATTAATAAACAATCTTAAACCTATTGAGAGAGCCCTCTCAGGTTGAGGAGGCTAAGCCTTAGCCAAAAGATTGGTTTGAAAGAGTTACTCAGAGTCTACTTGATTAGTAGCCTATCAGGGTCAGATTTTGTGTTAACAGTTGGTGTATTCTACTAGAATTCTTCTTTGCATGAGTAATCTTGGTTTTATAAGATTTTAACCATAATATAATTGAAAAATAAAATATATGGCTAAGGATAGTCTAAGATAATAGTAAATAAGGAGAATATGACTTGTAGCTATAGGATAGAATTTAATCCGTAAAGGATAGGATGGAATTTTAGGGAATAATAGGAAAACGTAACTTGTGAAACTTAAGAAAAAACTATTATACAAATAGAGAGTGCATAAACAAAGAAGATAAATAAATTGTATGGCTTAAATTAAAAATGAAGAACCAATAGTGTTGGCAATATTCTACAATGAATATCCAAGATTTTATATTACAATATACGAGTATAAATAATTAATCGTATTTTTACTAAGGACATCCAAGTAACAAGAAAGTTACAGTTTCTATTAATTTGGAATTAGTAACCAAAACTTAGTATAAAATGGAATTATGAGAATAACTTGTTAATTTATATGGTGTTAGCACTCAGAATGTTTCTCTTTGTTGTTGGAGAGAAGTTTCCAAGGTAACCTTTGCACCATAACTTACATTTGAAGGATACCCCCTTCAATCTAGAGAGGGCTCTCTTTGAAAATCTAATCATTGAATCAACAACTAACTTCACTTTTACACAGTGGCTAGATCTTCAATTATGTTATGTAGATGTCAGGTTTGGTTGGGCTCGAGGAAGATAATCCATTGGGAAATGGATTTAAGCATCTAGGGTTTATGTTAGTTTGCCAAGATGCTTGTTGTATGATTAGGATTGATAAAGGCAAGGTAGATAAAACATCCAAGACCATTGTCATCTTTATAGCTAGAGAGAGAAAATAGGAGAACAATCCACTACAATAGGGCATATAAAATGAATCCTAGAGTAGCTTTAGAAGATCAAAATGGGAATACCTAAAAATATTAACTCATAGCATAAAACCATAGATGAATTTTGAATCAATTATTCTTATTCAAATACTCATACTAATATACATTTTAATGAGATTACAAATAAAGAATCATTTAAAAACATAGAGAATGCATACTAAGAATTACTATCGCATGAAGCTTTATATCATTGGTTAGAATTTACTCATCTTGGAAAACTATAAATGAATAAAGCCTTCAAATTCACACAAAATAACTATTCCTTTTTCAAAAACCATGTTGGAATTATGATGTATGTGTTGTCCTTGATGATGACCCACTTGTAGCAGGGTAAGTATGTGTTGACAAGATGAGTACACAAGTTAGTTAAAAGGTGACACAGTGATGGAACAGAGTGATAGAATGATGAGACAAAGGTTTGAAGGCCATAGACAGAAGAATTATCAAGGTAAATATTTGAAGAAATATATGTAGGTTATATGAAGAAAAGTCACGTACACACGCGTATATGAAGAAGCAAAGGCATGTTCATTTGATGCACTATGATTCATTAAATACCAAGGGTATTTACCATGGTATTAGCTCACAATATTGAATGTAGTAATTTCTATTTGATCCCATCAAGGATTACCACCGGCACTACTGTGGTTTTGGCTCATGGTATTGTCTAAGGTTCAAGCTATATAAGGAGGTGAAGATTAAAGTTCACTGAGTGTGCATGAGTGAGGGTGATTAATGAATACTTAAATCTAAAGTATATTTACATGGTATGGGCTATAGTTGATTTATTGACCTGAAATAATTATGCACACATGAATATAATGAGGGACCATAGTCATATGACCTAAAATGAATATGAATTGCATGATCTATTTTGGGTTTATTATATCTTTTATTTGACGTATATTTATTATTTTGAATATTATGATCTGGATATGTCTAAAGTTGTGATGGACATCATTGTTATAAGTTGAAAGTTGCGGATCTGTATGTGAGTTTGACACAGGAAAGGCATGTACACACACAGATTCTGTTATGCCTAGTAGTGTATGTTTTCTGAATTATGTTGAGATATGTACGCAGGTTTAATTTTGAATAATCACATATCCACACAATTTTTTTTATGGAAAGTGCATATGAAAAATAGGGTTTCTGCTAAAGAATATGTATGATTAGTTTATATAGTATTGATGTGTTTTTGTTGTCTATCAATGAAGTCTTCATGTAGATCCGGGTTGTTTGAGTTTTGATTATGCTGTTGTTTGTATGTGATTAAAGATCATTGATTGATCAGTGATTGGTTGAATGAAGCGGTATTGTGATTTGTTTTATTTTTGATGTATGGTATTGGGCTTAAATGAGTGTAGTGGGTCCAGTAAAAAAATTTGATGAAAAATGACCTACAATTTGTAATGTTTTGAAGCAGGTGGATCCAATGTAAAAATTTATGAAACGTGGTCCACAAATGGTTTGAGGGTTGGAGCCTCCAGTGAGGGGGTCGTATCTCCCTTCCAATGGGTGATGGTAAACAAGATCAGGGGGTCATAGCTACCTTCTAGTGGGTGCTGGTAAATGTGATCAGGGGGTTAGAGCTCCCTTCCAGTGGGTGTTGGAGAATAAGTGAAGGTTGTAGCCTTCTACAGGTGGGTGCCTGTGTGCTCATATGAGTCCGCACTAGTACAATATTGTAAGCATTTTTCTTTATAATAAATATTGAAGAGAGAGACAATAACAATGGTGAATTTATCCCACATTGGGTTTCCACATTAATCTTGGGGTTCATGTGTGTTTCTTATGTGTGATGGTTTACTCTGTTCTTACTGCACATTTTTATTGCTTTTAAAATTTTTGATGAATCAATGATGCACTGGTCTAAGTTAAACAAATGAGGCTTTATCTAAATTGTAAGCTTGCTAGATATATGCTAAATTCCTAAATAAAAGTCGCATACATACTCTAATTTTATTCAATCAAGTTGCATACATAAATCAGGAAATTAAAAGTAAAGGTTTAAGTGAGTTTTAAAATACCGATTCAACCCCCCCCCTCTCTCAATATTTTTCCCAACAATTAGAATCAGAGCAGGTCCTTTCGAAGAAGCTTGATCGCTTGAAGGAGATCCTTCATTGTGGGAATTATCGAAGGAGTATTTACTATCAGGCCACCACTGTTTAATGTACGTAATCAAATCTTCTGGAAGATATGAACAAGAGATTATCTGCAAAGTCTTGGAGAAGATGTATGGGGAAGGAGTGGTGAAAAAGGCTTTACATTTGGTGGGCATAAATCCTCTTTTTGACCACTGAAGACATTTTGTCAATGCTCCGGTATAGGTAGTATGGTAGATTCAGTAACTTAACCCTAGTGAAGTGCATCAAAAGCCTTATGTGATAAGAGTAAACCCTGTAGTACCTCCCATCACAGGTGAAGTACTTGATAATTTTCCTCATCCACAAGGCATACCTCTCTAGCAAGTGCTAGAAGGGGAAGACAACCTTGTAGCCTTGCTGACAACTAGGTTTGAGGTAGGGTTCATAATATCTCAAGTCTAATTTATTTTGTTTAAACCATCTCTCACAAACATCTATAATTCCTGTGGCTTGAGCAATTGATTTAGATGAGAGTTAAAAGTTCACTCCTACTAGTTGACTTGGTGATTTTTCAAACTGAGGATGAACAACCTAGTCAAATCTGAATGGCTTTGGACTTGCTTAACCTTCTCACAAAATTGATAACACCCAACATCTTGAAAATAGGTAAGTATCATTGGAGAGGAGGTGATTTGAATGGTGTCCAAGGGTTCAAACCTATTAACCCTTCCTCCCTTATGCTTTGGTTTGGTAGACCTTTGACTTTCATCACTGCTGGTATGAATCTCTTCTTCAGACATGGTGACTGGTTTTATCATAGAATTCCTCTTTCTAAACTTGTTTTAGGGCCTTTAGGTCAAAGGATGGCAATGAGTGATATGAGGATAAACTTGTGAAACTGAGGGCTAATATGCAGCTTCCAAGGAGTGTGTTCAACTTTTTAGAGGTTGGTCTGCTATCACTAAGTGTTTTTATATGTATAATAACCTTTATTTTTTCAAACCCTAACTTAGGAGGCCAAAAAAATGAATTTTATGGAACCTAGGGTTTGATGACAACAAGCCTCTAAACATTCCCTTTGCTTATGAAAATGAGTGTTTGGAAGGTAAGGGAGGGAAATACCAACCTTGTTTTAACTATTTCAGAGCTTTTGAAGGAAAACTGATATTGGGTCTTTTAGCAATTTTGGGCATGACACGTACAAGATCGCCGATAGGAAGACATTCAAAGGTCGGCCGTTGGAGCGTAGCGCCGAGTTAGAGAAGGCCATGCCTGGGTGAGCTCTGGAGCACGAGTCAGAGCACAGCGCCGATTGATTTGGTGGGAAATCAGTTAGTTTCCTGAGCCTGTGTGTAGCACCAGGCTCTATGTGTGCAGCATAGTGTTAAATAACACTGTAGCCACCTCATCTGTGTGTAGCGCCAAGAGCCCGGTGTGTAGCGCCAGCCTTGGTGCATAGCGCCTATAGACTTCTTCAATTTTTCTCAGAAAATCTCCAAAATCTCTTTCAACAGCTTGCTTCACTATTTTTAAATGAAAATGAGATGTGAAAGGAGTCAAGGAGGCTTTATAGTCTTTCTTGAAAATGATTTGATGCCAAACCCACTTTTATAAGGTTCATTTTTCCTTACTTTTTTCTCACTGTGATTTGTGGCCTTTTAGCCCTGTAGGTGGCAGTTTGATATAAACATTGCTTTTTCATTGTTGGAAACCCTTTAAGGTTCTTTTCAGATTGATAAAATTCCTAAAGAAGCTAAAACTATGCCTCTCACCTATATTTGGAAAATGATCCTGTTTCATGACTTTTAACACCTATACACAACAAACTTGTCATATTTTCCATTTCTTACTTTGACTGATATTTTGTCATGTTTTTCTCTTTAAATAATGAGGAAAAACCTCCTAGTGGGAGAAAAACCCTAGCAGCAAGTATAAACAACAGCTTGGCCTTTTGATATGTGACACCTTTATTTGAAACATTTTTTCCTTGACCTTATCAATTTTTTATGTAGGAAAACTCTTTTGACAGTCTTTTAAAGTGTCATTCATGGTTATCCACCTTTTGCAGAATAGTCATTTGATAAGGAGGCCCTTGTTGGGAGTTTCACTGCTCTACTGCAAATTAGTGGCATATCTTTTCTTTAGACCACTTTGATAATGATGTAGGTCTAGTGAGTGGGGAAAGCTCGTTTAAACCCTTTTTTTCCATTTCATGGCCACTTTATGTATGCAGATGCCTACACAATTTCTTCGTTTGATCACTGTCTCTTTTGAACTTGGACAGTTTATTTTATCAACAGTGAACTTGTGCTTACCACAATCACTTCCTAGGGTAATTTTAACTCATGCTTGCCCTCTTTGATGATTTTAAACTACTTCTAACTATTTCTTTTGAGAAATAAGACCCTTGAATTGATATTTTTGACCCTTTTGTTGATACTCTTCACCCTCTTTCTTCCTTTGGTGTAGGGGAGTTAATGAATTTTTTTCCAAACCCTATAAGGTAGTTTGAAAACCTTTTGAAACCATCTTTTGTGATGAAGGAGGCTTCTTTGTCAACATGGGACCATATTTGTCCATCTTGCCAAACTCCCAGGTTTTATGGCTGCTTAGGAAAAAGTAAATAGTGTTTTCTTCTAAGTTCTCAAAAACTTCACAAAACTCACTAATCATTCCTAAAAATTCTTCAATGAGCATCTAAAGGAGTTGAGGTGGCCTTTGCCTTTGTAACCCGAGGACTGATTCCTTGTTTGGTCAACACTATTGCAAACCCTGATTCCCAACAAACATATGCTTGCTGCTTTCTTCTTGCTATGAATGATCTTCTTATGATGATTTTATATTTTACCTTACCTCATTACTAATTTGATTTATTTTTTACCCTCTTGCAGAAATGTGAGAAAAGGGCAGGTGTCCCCTTGCAAGATTCATGCTTTAGGCTAAAAACCTTCCTTGAATTATCTCTTTGGTGAATCTAGGACAAAGTGGCTTTCCCCCTTCTTTGAATGTATTTTCTTTATATAGGAAAAACAGAGTTTGTAGGGCACCAAATCCATCCTATGGCTTTTTGAAACCCTAGGTGACCTAGTGGAGGCTTACTTGGACTTGGTTTTTAGACTAAGACCTATAATTGGGGATCATCAAGTGTAAGGTAGAGTTTATGATAGACTGATGTATTGAATATATGAACTCTAATATACTTGATTTATCTAAAGAGTCTACAGAGATAGTTTGAGACTATCAGTGTTCGATATTACTTTGGGAGACACAGCAACGCTGTTTGTTTGGTGGGTTTAAGTAGTAGTGGGTTGTTTTTAGGCAAAAAAAGACAGAGGATTTGGGTCACAGGTGAAAGCATACAGATAGGGATAGTGACATAAGCCACTAACTAGTTTTCTGGGACTGGTAGACAATGAGAGACATGGTGGAAAGATGAAATAGTGAAAAATTATCTTTAAGGATGATGAAGGCAGTGAGATTTTAGAACTCACAATGTTCAAGAACTTTGTTTCTAGAAATATAGGGAAAAAATTTAGTCATCCATGCAAGAAAAAATTACTAATGACTAACAAATCCAACCTAATGATTAAGCGATGAATAAAAAATAAAATGGAATCAAATAATATCTCAATAATTGCACTATATTATGCAATATTATTCTTGTTCGACGCATATTCCATGGATACCTACTAACTCATCGATGGGTTAATGAAAATTGTGGAAGACAAATTTTAGGTAATATGACTAGCGCCATCGGTGTAGCCAACACAAGTTTCAAGGAGTGTTGACATCTGCAAATCAAATGTAACAAAAGATAAGTAGGGAAGTAGAAGAATATTGTAGAAAGATGTAAAATTTACATGCAAAAATATGATACAACAACGTACAAATTACTGACACTATGAATTAGGCATATTACTTCTTTAGGTAAAGGCCATTTTTGGCCTTTCGTAAAGGAATACCATCATAGGCAACTAGCTCACAAGTCCCTTTTTTCCAATGCATGTTTTATGATGTAGGGACCATCCCACGTAGTTTTGAACTTACCAAATCGTCCTAAATGATTAGGTTCTTTATTGTAAACGAAGACCATGGCACCTTCTGAATATGTGCAAGGATTTATATTTTGATCAAAATGTGTTTTAAGTCATTTTTTATGAGTATCACTAGCTAATGCATCATCTCAGTGATTTTCATCTAAATGTACTAGATGTAAAAAGAATTCTTCCTCTACAGAAGTAGTAAGTAATAATTCGATTGCTAGTTTCAATGATAGGATTTCACATTCAATGGGTAAGTCTGCATACAGACCATAAAACAATTGAAAGGGCATAAATATAGTTGTTTTTTTTGCTGAGGTGTGGTATGCCCACAGGGTTGAGAAAAACATCAAATTCCAATTTCGTTTATTTCCTATATTCCGTAGAAGCATAGTGGTTAAGTTTACAACTTATAACTAACCAATTTATTACGGGTAATAAGGAGTTGAGTTATCATGGCATAATCCCAAATTTACAGTTAGTTCATTCATCATAAAGTTTCCAAAATGGTTGCCATGGTCTATGACGATGGCTTGTGGAAAACCAAACCTAGAAATCACATTATTGAATATGAAAAGAGCATCAGTTTTACCATCATCCTTATATGTAGGCATCACCTCGACCCATTTTGTAAAATAATCCATCGCTAGAATACTATTCGCATTCCCATGACTGAGTGAGGGTTACATCTAATGAAATCAATGCTCAATTTCACGAAACAACTGAAGGTGATAATTGGGTGAATGAGAAAAGGAGGTGCATGAATTTTGTGATGATATAAATTTTAATTATGATATTTCTAGAATGTATTTATATAATCTTTGAACATAGAAGGCCATAAATATCCAACACACAAAGTTTTTTGGGCAGTGGAAAACCCTGACACATGACTGCCACATGCTCCAAAGCGATGGTCATTTAAAGCTTTTATGACTTCATCATGTGTCAAACAATGTCTAAAAATATAGTATAACCATAACGATAAAGTGTATCGCTAAAAATGTGTAATTTTTAGAGTGGTATCTACTGTGAAAAAGATCAGTTCGAGATATTTCAGACCAAAAGTTTTAGTTTGGAGATAAAAAAAAATATCTCCATACAAAGTGTCAAATGCAATGATGAGAAAGAGTGATTCATCGAGAAGAGAATCATGTACCACTGCTTTTGTTTCATAATAGGGAAGGGAAAAAATTATCTCAAAAAACACCAATGATTTCTTTGATTTGGAATTTTCAAATTCTAGGTCAAATTCCTGTTGGATAACAATCCATTGGGAATATTCCCCCCCATGTAATTGTCTTGTAAGAATGTAAACCATAGGGTTGCACTCGGAAATCGTTTTTGTGTTACGTAAAACAATATAGTGGTGGAATTTTTGGATGAATTGTACAAATACGAAGGCCAATTTCTCCACATTTAAATATTTTATTTCATGTTTTGTAAGATTCCTACTTAAATAATAAATCACATGTTCATCATTCAATTCATCATCTTGAACTAATACCATTCCAATGGTAACATCATATGTAGCTAAATACAAAAAGTAATACCGATAATAATCAAATGGATGCAACAAAGGTGTGTGAGTCAGCGCATGTTTGAGTGCATCAAAATCATTTTCAACAGTTTCATCCCATACAAAATAGATTCCTTTTTTCGAAATTCGAGTAAAACCTTTAGTTAGCTCTGCATAATTCAGAATGAATCGATGTAAATTTTTTGCTTTCCCTTGCAAACTTTGAAGTTGGTGCAAATTGGAAGGAGGAGGAAAATTCGAAATATCATCTACCTTATGTGGGTTAACAAAAATGTATTCTTTTGACACAAAACATCCAAGTAATAGACCATATTGTACACAAAAACCACATTTGTGAATATTTAAGCGTGTTGGAATTATGTTTGCATGTGTTGTCCTTGATAGCAACTCACTTGAAAAATACCATGTATAGTGGTTCTGGACAAGCTCAGAGGTGGAAAAGTGATGGAAAAGAATGTCATAATGATGGGATATATTTTTTATAGATAAGAATTAGAAGATGGATAAAGAACATATTTAAGGAACTATACGCAAGTTGGGAAAGGAAAAGTCACGTATACACGTGGGTAAGAAGAAGAAAAGTCGTGTATGTACTTGTGCATTAATTTTATGATACCAGGGGTCCTTACCATGGTATTGGCCCGCAATATTGAGCACAATAAAAATTATTTGATCCCATCCAAGAATACCATCTGCACTTTTGTGGTTTTTTCTCATGGTACTGGCTAAGGATCACACCATATGAGGAGGTCAAGATCATAGTGCTAAGTGTGCATGCATATGTGAATTGAATTAATATTTCGATCTGAAGTATATGTGCATGGAATGGGATATAATCAATAGATAGATCTCACATTATGATGCACTCATGAATAAAATAATGGATCAGGCTCCCTAGACCTAAGATGACTATGCATTTTCATGATCTGTTTATGAGTTGTTTATATCTGTGGTTTGGCATATGATTTTTGAAGTGAAGGGTATGATTTAAGTAATTTTGTAGTTATTGTAACACCATTTTTTGGTCATCTAACCTATTATCATTAGATGGACCCAAGCACACCATGTAAGACCAATTTTACCCTAAGTAAAATTGCTTTCACTATGTAAAATAACCTAATAAAACACATTTATTAAGTTGTTTATGGTCTAAACAGGAAACCCCAAGGGGAAATATTAAAAAAATCTATATTTGTTTGGTTTTCCTCATGGAATAAGTAATTAAACAGTAATTTAATTATTATTCCTGGTCATATTTAACCCAAAACAAGGAAATTAATTAGACAAATCCTTATTTATTTTATTATTTCTAGGAATAATTATTTAAATCTTATTTAAATAATATTCCTTGTTAAATATGACTAAATCACTTATAAATAATTAAATAAATAGTTATTTATTTAATTATCATTCAACCACTTCCTTACAATGATAAATAAATCATTTATTTATTTATTATTTACAAATGAAGGGATTTGACCCAAGTCAAATTCCTTTCGCCTCCAACAAATATAATAAAATATTCCATAAAAGGTGGATCTAGATTTGGTTAATATTATTTCAATCATGCACCAAGATCTAGAATGACCTAATATTTTGTTATAAATAGAAGGTTTTTTCCTACCATTCATCACCTTTTGTTACCTCTTAGATCACTCTGGATCTATACTCTTGGTCTGACTTTGAGCCATTATCATTGTCATATTTTTTATTTGCTTAGTGAGCTCCCTTTGAGTTCTATGTTTGTCTGGGTTTTATACACTGACAAGAGAGAGAAATTTTAGATCTGAAGTGATGAGGACTTCCAAGAACCCATCCCATTGAGGAGAATTGGAAACACCTTTCTTGTTTTCCTCCCAGGTGCCATTAATATAAAAATCTTCAAAAAATATTGTTCTTGTCTTGTCTATTGGATGCATGGAGCAAAACCTTATTTTTACTACTTAATGTATTTTTATGCATAGATCTAGGTTTTTGCAACATTTGTCTTGATCAACTAACTGCAGATCTAAAGATATTAGCAACCATATTTTGCTGTTAGGGCTATTTGTTATGCACAACTAAAAGGGTATTTTTTCGTACACTTACACTAAAGATTCATACTAACAACTGGCGACTCCACACGGGTTTTCAATTACGACCGCTGTCATTTTTCATATTCCTGCATATCTAGCTGCTTCAAACCCTAGGGTTTCTCTTCAGCTTTTTTTTTTCCTATTTTGATGTTGTTTTTTACCGATAAAACCCTCAAACATTAACATTCCTAACTTCGGTGTGTTTTTGGCCCTATTGCGTAGGTAACATACATCAGCCGCAACTGAGACGTCAACCTTTTTCTGAAATCTACCGCCGAGAGACCCAGACGTGTAGGTCACACTTTTCAGCCCTAAACCTGTGACCTAGATTGCAGGATGCACCTTTTAGCCTCAAAACTGCGACCTGGACAGAAAACATGTCAGAACCTGTGACCTGCACTTTTTTCTGCAGATTTTCTGAAAGTTTTTTGGGTTTGTCTGAAGCTTCTGTCAGGGTTGTCCAGCCTCTGTCTCCACCTATTTAGACCTATTCTTGTTATGTTTTACTCAACTAAGTGGGAATCTAGCCCCCTAGGGCTTTAGTACCCTCCACATTTTGTGGAAGAGTTTTAGCTGTTGCAGGTGTCTAAATTTTCAGAGTTTCAACCATTTCTTTTACAGATCTGATACCTCCTCTTTAGATCCCTTTTAGATCAGCTATTTTTCCATCCAAATCACCTCATATAGTTTTTTTTGGGTTTGACTTTAGGGTCACCTCCTTTTCCCTAAAGCATTTAGGTTTTTTCCTCCTCTTTCACGGAAACCTTACCTCTGTCTCTTTGTTGTTTTCTGCACCTCTTTTCAATAAATTTATCCTTTAGGTCCCTGTCCCTCCCAAACTTAGATCTATTGGCTCATTTTCAGTGTGTTTTGACTAGATTTTTTCCCTCTGTTAGACTAGTTTTTGAGAGACCCGCTTCCTTAGGTTAGATTGATGCATTGTTAGCTACTAATTTTCTAGTATTTTAGTAGTATATACTGTTCTCTATAGGTTTACTTTTAGTTACGCAGTGCACTTTTTCTTTTTCTCTCAAAACGTTTGGGTTTAAAAATTAAAATTAACACACTCCACACACTCACCCTAGGTGAAGAAAAGCCTGGTTAACACCGCTAGGAAAAGACTTTAAAACATTGTAAAATCAATTGAAACTGCACCTCTCTGCCCTTTCTTCGACATTGTAATCACTTGATTTTGCACCTCCTTGCCCTTGTTGGTCATTCTTCTTCCCTATGTGTCGTGTTTGTGTTGTCATCATTGCACCCCCAAGGCGTATATCCCGGAGACTTCTTGGCCTTCATCCTCAGTTTCTGGTTGGTCGACCTACTCCTTCCTACCGTCGTCGAGTTAGTCCTCCTTCGAGTCTGCACTCTGAATCCTCTTCTGATTCATTGGGTTCTCCTTTTACTTTTGGTTCTCCCCCTGTCACCTTCACTATGTCTGGTCCAGGGCCTAACTCTAGCAGTAATCCCGACCCTACTTCCGGGAATGCTACTAGTGGAACCACCACAGGACTACCTCAGCTATCCCCTTGCTCCCTTACATGGTAGGCCTCACTCTCCCTGATTTCAATCAGTCGATCAATGACCCTATCTGCCATGACGTTGGTTGGCCTGCTATGCCAACCAAGCTCCCCTCTGACATTCCCAAGTTTGAAGGCCTTACTGGAGAAGATCCAACCAACCATATCTGATCTTTTCACATTTGGTGTTCATCCAATTCCATTACTGATGATTCCATCCGTCTTCGGTTGTTCCAATGCACGCTTACAGGCGAAGCTTTTAAGTGGTATGTTGATCATGCCTCCTCTTCCCATACCACCTTTGCGACCATTTCCCGAGCCTTCCTATCTTATTTCCAACTCCCTCTCCGATACGACACTAGTACCGAACTCTTGACTTCTTTCCATCAATCATTGGCGACCTGCCTATCCGACCATGTTTAGGAATGGGGGAGAAGAAAGAGCTTATGTCAAGCTCCTACCTTTGAAGATCGTGTCTATATGGACTGGTTCCTTATATCTCTCTTACCTGCCATTAGCAAAGATGTCGCATCACATTTCCCTCAAACCGAAGAAGCTGCCCTCCAAATAGCCTTGAAATATGACCTGATCTATGCTCAGTCTGTTTATGTTTATACCGTCCTTCCTGACCTCCCCAGACGCAGTAGCGCTAATGCCTCGTGGGCATCTCTTTCTGACTATGGTATCGTTGGAGCTCTTTCTCATCCATACGCTCAACCTCCTATGGTCTATGGTCTCCCTTCGGGAGGGGCCAACACCTCTAGCACTTTTCCCCCTCCAGGTAGCATGTATCTAGGATACGTCATGCCTCATCCTTTTTCTCAACCTCCTACTTACCTCAATGTTTCCCAACCTAACCATTATCCTTATCCATAGCCTGGTGCTCTAGCTCCTTCGAAATTTTCACCTCTGCCTTGCTTGCCTTCTCAACCCCAGCAACAACAACTACCACCCCCTCTAGGGCAAGTATTTGCACAACAGGGCGTGACTAATCCTCCTTCCTCTCAAAGGAAGAGGAAAGGAAATCAAAACCAATCTGCCCCTGGTACTCGTGGACCTAATCCTCAAGGCATTGACTCTAATGTTGCTAACTAGCAACAGGGCACTCAGCCCAATCCGGACAGGCCCATTCGTACAAATAAGCCTTGTTCATGCTGCACTATTTACGGTCATTACACTCATGATTGTCCCCTTTTACCACAAATGCGGCAGATGTGGGAGTCTCAAGCCACAATATGAGGAAAACATGCCTCCCCTACTGCTCCCCCCAATGTGGCCACTACTCAACCAGCTGTGTTTACCAATCCTTTCCCCCAGCAAGTATTCGTGGCTACCCAACCACCTGATGAATAGGTGGTCACTCAACCTCTTCCATATGGTACCTCCGATTACCAGATTCTCATGATGAACTCTGTTCCCATCTCATCGAAAGTTTGCATGATGAAATCGTCTCAGGCTGCCCTCAAGTGGCTCGCTTCAGCTAGTCAGCAGTCTCCTTTCCCTCCACAGCCTACTCCTAGCCCTTTGATTCAACCTTCTGGACCTCCTCCTATTGGCCCTTCAGCTCGTATTCATGAGCCTCTTTACCCTCCTAGAATGGTTCCTCCAGGCCTTAACCATTTAGGAGCTGTTCCACCTAGTTATTACCCCTCTGGTCAGATACCATTCCTAGCTCCCCCACCAAGAGTGTACACGGTACCTGTCATGGCTACCCTCTCTCTTCCAAACTTGACCCTTGGGATTCCCGTCTGGTACCTTGATCCTCCAGCTGCTACCCTTCCTGGTCAACCCAAACCTTATCTTGCTTTGAACCCGGTTCAATCGGTCCCCATGACTTCTCCCGCTGCAACAGTGCCTCAGTCACCTCAATAGGAACCACCTCTTGTTGCAACCGCTTCGGGTAAGAAGGGCAAAGCTCGCAAGGGGGCATTAAAGGACAAGGTTGCCCCGACAAACCCTGCCCCTCCTCTGCCTCCAAATCATACCATCTAGTGTGATTTTTCCAGAGTTTCCTCACCTTAAGTCTATGGTCAATGAGACGTTTCCAGAGTTTGATATCCCAGAGGTATATGTCACTATGCCCGACTTAGTCTCGGAACTCAAGTCTTTGCGCAAAAATCACCCTTGTGCTTTGTGTGATTTCCATGGCCACTATACTCACCTCTGTCCTCACCTTGAAGAATACCGCTCCTCTTCGAAAGCGGTTTTCCAATTCGAGGCCAAGTGCAACAAGTCCACCGCTCTCTTATTTGCACGTTTTTCTTCGACAAAAACAGAGGACACAAATGCTTGCATTGACATTCCCCCTCCTGATTTCGAGATGACGAAGCCTTCCTCCACCATTTTCTACCTATCATCATCCATGAGACCCTCGGTGGAAGTCCCCTTGGAGACTTCCCCTGACATTTTTCTTGACCTCCCTTCAGCGATCACCCTGGGCTCAACATCGGTAGATCCTTTATTTGCTTACTCTTCTGTCACCACTTGTGATGATGCGCATGTGAACCTCTCTTTCCATGATGATGAGTGAGGTAGCTTCGCCACATCAGGTGGTCTTTCTTTCACCAATCACCCCATCTTCTATTACGATGATGACATTATGGAAGTAGTCACCACCCCTGACCTTATCTATCCCCCATTACATCGAACCCATGCGTTTTAACCACATACACCTTGTGGCCATTACATTGACACCCAATGTTTAGGTAAGGGGGCACCCATATTTGAGAGAACAGGAGAAGAAATTCTCCCCAACCCTCCTAGTGTATCTAGTCGTGTTGACTCTCATACCATTATTATTCCACATTTAGAAGAACCTCTAGAGTCCCATATCACTCCAGATCACTCTAGGGATGATACCCCTCATCATTCCCTCATCTTACATAAACAACCCAGTCCCTTCGACATTGTTGTTGAACAACCTGTGAGTTTTCTGGGAGAGCACCAGTTCATTATCTCCAAATCCTCTCTTTGGGACAGTGACACCATGTATGCCAATCTGGAAACCTAAAGTCCATTTGATTCATATATGCAATACCAAAAGAGATTGGTAATCTTCCATTCCCTTTCTCAAACTGCATAACCATAACGAAAACAAATGATGCACCACATCATTAAAATGTGTTTAGCTTCCCCTTTTTCTAAATAAATTTTGGCATGACCACAACATTCTTGGGGGTACATACGCCCCTCAACAATAAAAATCCCATATCTCAGCCAAAAATAGCACCGAAACCCCCTTTCTATGACAGGTCACATTTTTCCTATCATTTCCTGGGACAACTCGCAGTTTTCTGCCCAGTACCTGCTACCCAGATCGCAAAACAGACCCCAAAAAGTGTGACCTGGCCTGTTCATGAGCTCTGGGTACCTAAACTAAACTTTCAAACCCTTGAAAAGAAAGATTAGGGTTAGGCCTCTTACCTGCAACTGATGGTTCTCGATTCCAACGGTCAGTTTTTCCGCTACGACTTCCACAAGATTTAGGGCATTCTCTCCTCTCTACTTTCACCACAACTCCACATGCAAATGAGTGAATTTGGAGGGAAAATGCCTTATTAAAAGATAAAGCCCTGTTTTTTCTTTCACCTACTGCGACCCAACCGTAGCTCCATTTACCAATCCGTCTGTACCATTGGAAATATCTCACCGAGCCCTCAAATGGGTATCTGTTAGTTTTTAGCGATTTGATACTTCACCAAGACACATTTTTTCCAAGAAGCAACATTTCACCCTTCCTAAAAATCGAATTTCTTCACTTGTCACACTCGTACTGGGGACACCACTTTGCCTCCATACTTGTCCACGCTCGTGTCGACTTTCGTCGTGAGTTACCATCTTGTACTCATGCTTTTATGGTCCCCATTTGACCTTTTCTGTGTGGCAGCACTATCGAGTCGCCCGTGTTTAGAGCATCTGAGTTGAGTCATCATCGCATTCATGGAGTCTATCCTGAGTCCCTTTGTATCCTGCTATAGTCCTCCATCCTTCATTGCTTGGTCCCTCTCTCGTCTCACACATTATGGCCTTTAGTCCCACTGTCCCCTATCCTGATGATATTGTGTCAATCGCTGCTAGGTCATCCATTTACTTTATGCTTTAACAAGGGAAGTCATCCATTCGCTACTCAGTACCCCACATTTCATCATCATCATTGGTGTTAGTCTGTCAGTCGTTCTATTATTTTCTCTCATGCCTTAGTTGAGGATCCCTTATTGCCTCACCTATGGCGGACCTCCTTCTGTCAACATCAGATCATTCATTCTAGACGACAGGTCTAGAGGGTGGTGTACCTTGGTTCCTACTTCCACTTTTTTTCGGTGCCCCGGATCAGGCAAAAGGACTCCTTATTTCCCTTTGACTTGATTGTTTCTCGGCTCCAGCTCCTTTTAGCATGATCGAGATCCGTATACTTGATGGTTCAGTGATGCAGCAGCTGATATCGATGATTCTCGGGTGTGTGTGAGATGTCCCAACCCTCATGAGGGGGTGGCCCTGCAGGTAGCCCCCACATGCACGGATGACTTCTTCATCGCAGCCTTCGATGCAACTCCATATATTTGATGATGTCGGCCTTAGCCACTTGCAGCCCCTCTTTGATTTGCATGTATCAGTCAGATTTTGCAAGCCCTTCCCCGTTTATAGGGGCATTGGGGTTGTATTTGTATCTCATGTGCTCAGATATTATTGTATAAGTCCTGGCTGTTATCTCAGGCACAACATGTATGTGGGATTCATCATTATATATTTTATCTGGCTCATGTTTATGCCAGCATGTACTTTACAGTTCGGTCCCTTGTTTACTGGATGCACTATTATTTTGTACTTTTTCTCGGCGGGAATAGGTATGCCTCCACCGCTACCTTTAGCACAGGTACCCATTCATAAAAAGAGACTTGTCGCACCTGTAAGTCTCATCTCCTCAGGGTCTAGTTCTTCAGCACATTAGTCTACCTTACATTTCTCTCTTTGAATTCCCTTTTGACGTCTGGTGATTGAGTTCTTACATCGTACTTCGGTCATATGATTTGCTCCTAACACTCGCACGCTGGGGGGAAATCTGTCACACCATTTTTTGGTCATCTAACCTATTATCATTAGATGGACCCAAGTACACCATGTAAGACCAATTTTACCCTAAGTAAAATTGCTTTCACTATGTAAAATAACTTAATAAAACACATTTATTAAGTTGTTTATGGTCTAAATAGGAAACCCCAAGGGGGAGATGTTAAAAAAATCTATATTTGTTTGGTTTTCCTAATGGAATAATTAATTAAACAGTAATTTAATTATTATTCTTGGTCATATTTAACCAAAAACAAGGAAATTAATTAGATAAATCTTTATTTATCTTATTATTTTCTAGGAATAATTATTTAAATATAATTTAAATACTATTCCTTGTTAAATATGACTAAATCATTTATAAATAATTAAATAAATCATTATTTATTTAATTATCATTCAACCACTTCCTTAAAACGATAAATAAATCATTTATTTATTTATTATTTACAAATAAAGGGATTTGACCCAAGTCAAATTCCTTTCCCCTCCCACAAATATAATAAAATATTCCATAAAAGGTGGATCTAGATTTGGTTAATATTATTTTAATCATGCACCAAGATCTAGAATGACCTAATATTTTGTTATAACTACAAGGGTTTTTCCTACCATTCATCACCTTTTTTTACCTCTTAGATCACTCTGGATCTATACTCTTGGTCTGACTTTGAGCCATTATCATTGTGATATTTTTTATTTTCTTAGTGAGCTCCCTTTGAGTTATATGTTTGTCTAGGTTTTCTACACCAACAAGAGAGAGAAATTCTAGATCTAAAGTGCTGAGGCCTTCCAAGAACACATCCCATTGAGGAGAATTGGAAACACCTTTCTTATTTTCCTCCCAGGTGCCATTAATATAAAAATATTTCTTCAAAAATATTGTTCTTGTCTTGTTCATTCACTAATATATTTGGCGGAAATTCGACACTTTTGACCAAATGTTTAAATTTCCTTGTTAAACACCATGTCACACATACATGGTGTATGAGAAGGATGAACACACACACACAAGAGACTCAACACACAATGAAAGATAAGCGTGAGGCTTTCTTATTTTCCATTATACAAAGATGTACATTTATAGTACAATGGTGTGACTCTTGGTTTCACATTCCAAGGTCACTTGGACTCCATTGTGACTTTTCAGATTCCACACCTACCCATGTAGGATTAGGTGTTCCAACATCCCCCCTTAATCCGAAGGGGTATGTGTGAGTCCAAGAAAAGAGTTGTAATACAAATCTGCAAAGTATACATGGCAGCATTTGGGCTGAATCAACTCTCTGAAATGTTGGAAAAAATAGGTGGTTTTAGGATGACCACAAACACTGGAACGCAAAACTTGTTGCAGTTCCCGGAACTCTTCCAAAACTGGCAAGAAGCTAAAAGCTTCTGCTAGAGGAATTGTCCCTCATAAAAAAAGGAGACCTTCAACCTAAAAGAAGGGAGGTCTACTACCTGTGATGGTTTTAGGATTACCAACAACTCTGGAATGCTTTGAAGCATTTCCTGGAACTCAACCAAAGCTGGCAAGAAGTTGAAGGCTGCTAAGCTGAAGGCTTCTACTAGAGGAAGTGTCCCTCATATATGAAAGGGAGACCTTCGACCTAAAAGAAGGGAGGTCTACTACCTGTGATGGTTTTAGGTTATCCACCAACCAAAGATGATGGTTTGAGGTTATCCACCAACCGAAGGCATGCTCATGGGCATCCGTGTCTCTGGCTACATCTCTGAATCTGGAATGACGAATTGTGGCTCAGGCTCGCTTGAACTGCTGGCTACAACTCTAAACATGGAATGAGAGATTGTGGCTTAGGCTCGCTTGATCTGTCGTCGAAGCTTGTACATGACCACCATTTTCCCCCCTGTCAGGGACAAGGTGAGATGATGGCGAAAACTCAACTGCAAGTTTTCTCAATATCCGTGAACAAGTTCTAACATGTGTCGTAAACATCTTCTTGGCTGCTGATGCCCATTGCCAAGAAGCGATCCATCCAAGATGAATCTTGGTTCTTGCAGGAGGCTTGTGTCTGAAGCATCTGTCTGAAGAATGAGTGTGTCGACCACAATGCTTGCATGGATGAAGATCAAAATAGTGATCTTTCATATGGCCAACTCGATCACAATGTTGGCATTTCTCAATCTGTTGTGGAAGTGGAACAGGATCTGGAACAGCTGCAGGTGAACTGTCATACATGAATCCGACACTCTGAAATATGATGGGCTTGGTGTAGTCCGGAATATGAAAGGACACATCCTTGTCATATCCAAGACCAGTTCGGTGCTTGTTGTGGACAAGCTCTTCCCAAGGTCTCAGCGATGATTAGGCGTTGTGATGAATTCGTCGCATCTATATGTAAATCTTTTTAGCCGAAAAACACGGCACAAATCCTTTACAAGTACTCTTGAATTCTTCTTCAAAGAGCTGTTTTCAATGATGGAAAACTTGTCTTCAAATGTGAAATTCTTCAAAAAATCACCCTTCAAATCAATGCCACAAATCACAATGTAAATCTGCAAATTTCAGTCCATGTGCTCCTCAATTCTGCTGTTCATTTCTCTTTTTCCTCTCTCTCTCTGCTGTTTTTTTGTTGTTGTTTGTTAATTAAAAATTAATTAATTAAAAAAAAGGGGAATAATTAAAAAGAGATGGGAAATTTAAAAGGAATGGCAAAGTAGGGAGATTTTATTTTATTTTATTTTTATATTAAATTAATTAAAATTAATTAAAAAATAAATAAATTAAAAATAGAATGATGGCAAATTAATTAGAAATGTGGAAAGGAATTGTTATAATGGGAAGGGAATTTAAAAGAAAAGGGAAATTTATCAAGAAAGGAGGGGAAGGTATTATATAGAGAGGAGACGTATATTAAATAAATTTAAAAAAAAGAGGGAAGGTAAAATGGGAAGAGGCGTATTGAAAATGTGGGGGGTAGGGATTTAAAAAAAATATATAAGGAGGCGGTATAATGGGGGAAGGGATTTTAATATATGAGGAGGCAGTATAATATATGAGGAGGGGTGGGTTAATGAGGGCGTAGGGAGGTAAGGCCGAGAGGCCACAACGCAGCCAATAGAATCACAGAAGAGAAAGAGAGGGGGAGCGCATGAAGGGGTCGATGAGCAAGCAGGAATCAATCTGCTGTGGAGCACCATATTGAGTGGCAAGTGGGATATGCAAGTGGCCACGTAGGAGAGGGAGCGCTGGCAGACATGGCATATGGTGTAAGGGCCGTGGTGCAAGGGGGAGTTAAGGGGGATAGGAGGAGCGATAAGGGAAAGGTGAGTGCGGGAGTAGAGAGGGTGGGTAGCGGGGCGAAGTGACAGAGGTGCTTTCAGGTGGAGGCGGCAAGCCGCTGAACTGAGGAGCGAGAGGGTATGAGGGTTTTTTTTTATAAATAAACAACTGTTTGCGTGAATGGGTATCGAGTTGGTGGGGCCGTAGAGTAGGTGGTTGCGTATTTTAGTCATAGGAGGTTCACGAGTGTGGGGAGGCGAGAGGAGTGTAGGGAGAAAAAAACTGCAGTTAAAGGCCGAAAGGGCATGGGGTTTGTTCATAATTTTTTTTTTAATTTTATTTTTTTTAATTTTTTAAATTTTTTTTTATTATTATTTTTTTAATATAACGACAAGCAGAGGAGTAAGGAAAATAGAGAGAAATTTTTCTAAAGAGCGTAAAATGTATCAGCACAGAGAATGCAGAAATTTCCAGAAGATTTCAGCAGTAAAACCCAGAAATTTTTCCAATAGCCCAGCAGCAGAAGAACCCATAATTTAGAGAACTCAGAAATCTCAGAAATTTCTTCAAAAACCCTCTTTAAACTATTTTCCAGCAGCTCAAAAATGCAGAATTTAACAATACTCAGAAATCTTTTCCACTAAAAACTCATAAACTTCTTCAGGAATCAATTTTAAAACACTTTTCAGCAGCTCTTCAAAATGATGCAGAATTTAAAGTGCAGAGATAAAATTAGAATTTAGAAAACCTTCAAATGTGCTTCTTCAATACCACTGCTGCTCTTCTTCAAAGTCAATTTCTGAATGCTGCCACTTTCTAAATGCTGGGATTTTGAATGTTGCTTCTCTTCAAAACCAATTATGAATGCAGCAAAATGTCAAAATCACTGCTGCGAAAACTCTCTAAAATGCTGCAAAAATGTAAAAATTTTGCAGATATGCACAGGTCATAAACACAAATCGCTCACTCAATTTGGAGCAGGCCGTGACCGCCCGCCTGACATGTTAAACACCATGTTGAAGCACACACATGGTGTATGAGAAGAATAACACACACACAAGAGACTCAACACACAATGAAAGATAAGCGTGAGGCTTTCTTATTTTCCATTATACAAAGATGTACATTTATAGTACAATGGTGTGACTCTTGGTTTCACATTCCAAGGTCACTTGACTCCATTGTGACTTTTCGCATTCCACACCTACCCATGTAGGATTAGGTGTTCCAACATCCCCAAATTTTTTCCATCCCGCCCGAAACCGTCGCTATACCGACGTTTATAGAAAAGTGTCGTAATACCGACACTTAGAAAAGTGTCACAATTGCGACGTTTGGAGGAAGACGTCGCAATTGCGACACTATGGCCCAAAGCGTCGCTATTGAGACGACTCCAATCGTCGCAAGTGCGACACAATGTCTAGGTGTCGCCATTGCGACGTTTAGGTACCCGTCGCAATAGCGACACCTTTTCCGCCGTCGGTATAACGACACTTATATGCGCGCCACATAAAAATAAGAAACTTATATGCGCGCTACATAAAAATTTGAAACTTATATGCGCGCTACATAAAAATGATTTTATTGTTTCGTATGCGTCGCAATAGCTACATTAACGTCTGATATGACGCGCGCATTCGCCCTCCGCTCTTGCAGAACAACATTCGCCCTCAGCTCTTGCAGAACAACATTTTCCCTCAGAATTCGCGCTCAGCTCTTGCAGAACAGCATTTTCCCTCAGCATTCGCCCTCAGCGTTCACCCTCAGCTCTTGTAGAACAACATTCACCCTCAGCTCTTGCAAAATGGTAAGTTCTTACTGCAGGCCCTTCCTCCTATAGTAGGGTTGACTCTATTTGGGTTTTTTTTGGTCAATTCCATTGGATTGTGTTAGGCTGTAGGGTTCTCTCTAGATGTCAAGAATCAAGATTCAATACCCTCTATTATCTTCATCACCCAATACAAGATTTAAATTTTTCCCAAAGAAACGCTTATTAATTTGGCAGCCATTATTTCTCCCTGCTTTAAAAACCCTACATTTAAATGAAACAAGCATTGCATTTCAACTACAAAAATCTATTAGTGTTCAAATGTACATGTGTGCTACATTAACGTCTGATATCACACATGCATTCTCCCTTCGCCTTATATCACATTCGCTCAGAGATTTGCCCTCACTTTCTCAACATTCGCCCCCGAGCTTCGTTATAACAACATTCGCCCCCTCGCATTCACCCCGAGCTCTTGCAGAACAACATTCGCTCTACATTCGCCCTCAACTCTTGGCATCAACATTCACCTTGCATTCGCTCACCTCGTTAACAACATTCGCCCTCAGCTCTTGCAAAATGTAAGTTCTTACTGCAGGCCCTTCCTCCTATAGTAGGGTTGACTCTATTTGGGTTTTTTTGGTCAATTCTATTGGATTGTGTTAGGCTGTATGGTTCTCTCTAGATGTCAAGAATCAAGATTCAATACCCTCTAT